>CAVNYN010289238.1:0-26200 GCA_963692815.1 Nyctanthes arbor-tristis | reverse complement strand
TGGGTGGGTGAGGAGTGCAGTGAAGGTAGGCCGACCTTCACTGCACTCCTCACCCACCCATCAATATTGCAGCAAGATGTCAACCTGAGAGTGTTAAAATTAAAGTATTGTATACTGTATTTTAAACATAATATGGGAAGAAGAAAACTTATAGTAGTACCTTAAAAGAAAAACCTGAGCTTTTAATTTTGTGTGCTTAAACCGATTGCCTGGCCTTGTATATATAGTGGAAGATGGTATTCCGTACTTGAAATAAGTTCCCAAAGGGTAAATTGCGGCAAAGTCCCCAACAATTGTGGTTTTTTTATAGAGTCCATTGGACACCATTTTATGGTATAGTTTTTTTATAGAGTCTAGTAGACACCATCTTATGGTGTCCAATGGATTGTGTGGCAGGATCCCGTTAGACTCATCGTCACACAATCCATTGGACACCATCGATGAAGTTCCAGAGTGGAAAGAATTAGGAGAAGAAGGACCCACAGGAAATGAATGGGAAGATCGAAAGTTTGGAAGAAAGGATTTTTTGGTTAGACGCGTGGAATTGGCTAAGCATTTTATTCGAACAAATATAGAACTTGAACGGATGGTTTTGTGTTATTACCAGTTCTTCCTCCTGAGCTGAGACCCATCATTAAGATAGATGGGGGTAAACTAATGAGCTCGGAGATTAATGAACTCTATAGGAGAGTCATCTATCAGAACAATACTCTTATCGATCTATTAATAACAAGTAGATCCACGCCAGGAAAATTAGTAATGTGCCAGGAGAAATTAGTACAAGAAGCCGTGGATACACTTCTTGATAATAGAATCCGTGGACAACCAATGAGGGACGGTCATAATAAAGTTTACGAGTCATTTTCAGATGTAATTGAAGGCAAAGAGGGAAGATTTCGTGAGACTGTTGGGGAAATGGGTTGATTATTCAGGTCGTTCCGTCATTATCGTAGGTCCTCCTCTTTCATTACATCGATGATGTGTTCAATGGGATCTTACTACATATATTGGACACCATCGACGATGTGTCTAATGGGATCTTGCTACAGAATCTAATGGACACCATAAGATGATGTCCAATAGACACTACAAAATATGTGCCAACCTTTGCATTCATTTACACTTTCATCTCCAAACCTTAAAATATAGACGTCCCCAATCTTTACGTTCATTTACACTTTCATCCCCAGCCAACTTTTGCATTCATTTACTTCTCATCCAGTTGTATACATTTAATCACTAAAACATTAGGGACTGTTTTGGTAACCATTTAAATAGAATGAAGTACTATTATAATTAAAAATTAAATTTTAAATTCATATCATATGAGAATACAAAAAAGGTGAAGAAGCATTTAGAATTTCTGTCAATACAGCTATTGACCTCAATAGAAAGGGGAAAAAAGTTGCAGTTCTTTGTTACATTAAAGCATAATTGAAATACTAAAATAAACTAAATCATCCAAACAAAGATAACTTCTATGATCACAATATTGGAGTATATATAATATAGATGCCAACTTATAATGCTAACCTTAAACGTTCTTTGGTGCTCTGTTCGTTAATAGGAGATGACGCAAACAAATTTTCATCAACTATGTTAACATTGTTACAATCAATTAAACTATACATGCAATATATAGGAGAAGACGCCATAGAATTCATTTTAAATCTTATTTATTAGTGATGTAGATTTATTAATGAATTTTAATCAGTTACTAGTTTTAAGTTTATTGCTAGTCTTATGATATATCAGAGTATAAGAAAGGGATAAATCACTTTTTAATTCACGCATCCCATATATTATCATTATTAATAATGTACGTAGTTCGGACGACACAAAAAATTGCATTGCATGATACAATCATTGACTCTTATTGTAGCAATAGTGATGACATCAATTTTAGGAAAGCTAAATGAAAGAATTTTTAGAGTCAATTGACAAAAATTAGAAGTTACAAAGCAACGTTAGATGAAATATATATATATATATATATATTTTTTAATGTTAGATAAAATGATCTTATTATATTGTCAATCAGTTGACATATATATAAGAGGAGAAGACATGCGGTAATAAAAGTGAGTGGCTTTCTTTTTATTGGTAATTGTCACATTACGTATAGGTGATCTAATTTTTTGTTAGGATTTTCTAAATAGGAAACCAATTTATGTGATTCTTATATTTCATTGTTGTTCTAGTTGGCTAATCATCTCAAATGCATATACAAAATAAAAACAATATAATATAGGGAAATTTACGAAATACACTGTGTGTTTATGGTGTATCTATAATTTGCATACTGTATTTTAAGAAATTATACCACTTACATTTCATTCAATATTAACAAAACACACACTTTGTTGAAAAAAAAATTAAAAATAATTAAAAAATTATTTATTTCGACAAAAATACTTTTTTGTGACTAGCAAATCACATTTCATTATATAACACTTTACATGTCATTTCATTATTCTTCAAAATATTAAATTAACAATTCTTTTGCCAAACTTATTTCTTTAATTCCCACTTTTATTTTGCAATTTTTTAAAAAAAGTACCTTTGGCGCATTTTTGCACAAATAAGAGTGACGTGGAACTTCCTACCGAAGATGTACTTCTGCTTAGCCATATGCTTTAATCTTCTTTCTATAGGTGCTTAAATGATATATAAATATAAAGTTCTAAAGAACCATATCTGGCTTATTGCACAATAACTTGAATGATTTTTATTGGCTATCTGGCTCCGTGCAAGGAATCAGATCTAGTTTTTTAGAAAAGCTCCTAATCCCTATTTTTCTTGTAGGCTTGGAATTTTCTCACGTATGAGAAAACCTAAAATGAAAGTGATTTTTTTTTTTAAATGTTATCTGATCAATTTATTAATAGTTTTCTAAAGTACAAGACACATGAGATCGGAGGTTTTGTTACAAAACTTTGAGAAAGTTTTTAAACATTTTTTTTATAAATAGTACAAATACGTACAACAGTACATTCAATGAAGCCGCAAAGTATGTATACAAACCTACAATAACATTGGAAATTAAAACCACACAACTTACAGTTAATAGGAATCAAAGGTGAGACCTTAAGGATTCCCGTGCATCAAATTATTAATAGTTAGTCAATGTAAGTATAAAATATAAATGTATAAAATAACATACTCTCTCCATCTCAAACATATAGTTCACTATTCCTTTTTAGAATGTCTCAAACATATAGTCATATTTCTTTATTAAAAATCTAATTTGCATTATTTTATTAATTTACCCTCATTTACACTCAAAACTATTAAATTCTTCTCATCAAATAAGGTAAATTATGAATATTGATTGTAAAATGTATGTTTCCAATACAATTCTTGATTCATGTAAAGAAGTAAAGTGGACTATATATATTAGGACAGAGGAAGTATAACTTTTTCATTTTAGAATATCTTTGAATTTTAAAATATAGTAGAGTTACTTCCAAGTTAGAGCATCTCCAATATATGGTGGTACCCGTGTTAGTTATAGGGAGATATGGCAATTAGCATAAAAATTACTTATTCGGCAAATTAAATATTTGACATTGTCATGGAAATCTCCATGACAATGTCAAATATTAATTTATCCAATCATTAGACTTCTCTCTTTTTCTTTTTTAAAATGCTTAATAATATGCAAATTATACAATGTGGTCATTGTTACATTGGAGAGCTCATTGAATGTAATGTCAATGTTCTTTGTCACATATGTACTGTGATATTGTTACATTGGAGATAGAGATGTAAATAAGAAGAGTCAAGCCAACTCAGGAACCTAAAATCTCATATGGGTCTCGGCTCGAGCTTTTTTGTCTCGAGGAAAAAAAAAGCCCGAGCTAAACAGCTTGACTTCCCCAAAAAATTTTTAAGCTTGGCCCAAGCTTTTTCCGAGCCAAGCTTAGCTAGACTCGTTAATTTTATTTTTCATTATGTTAAGAAAATACTAAAAAATTTGTTAATAAAGATCATGTCTCCTCAAGAACTTTTTCAAGCCCATATATACAAGCCAGGCCACATGGGCCAAATGAGCTCGACGGACCTCAATTTTAAGGCTCGATCCGAGCTTCAACTAGTTTAATACGAGCCACGAATGGGCTCGGCTTGACCTTTTTAAGAGCTGAGTCACGGGCCGCCAGAAGTAACCGGCTCGTTATGCATCTCTAATTGGAGATGCTCTAATTTTGCAAACTCCTATGTTTACATATTTAGGGCTTGTTGTTCATATCTTTTTGTTTTATTTGTATAATCTTTTTGGAGGATGTGTAGGGATATGTGAGATCATATAAAAAAAGGTAAATTGTTATTTCTAATAATTTGTTGACCCATGGTTTGATTGCCCTATGGCGGAAGATCACGTAGGTCATCTTACTGAAGGATAACTCACTCGTGAATTGTCTACTAATGTCTTGCCACGTATATGTGGCGGGAGATCAAGACTAGTAAATTGTGGCTCCCGACCATTGTATTTATTTTCACTTTCATCCACAAAACTTTAGATCTTGGAGCTTGTTCTAGGCAACTTTATATAAATCCACAAATTTTTCAAATTAATATTAACCACACATTTTCCACAAAAAATAAATTTTCACACTTTTCAATAATCTTTCTTTTTATACTCACTGCAAATTCTCCTATAAAATTAACTTTTAAGAACATAAAGCACTCAAGAACAAGATGTCCCCAACGTTTGCATTAATTTAGACTTTCATCAAACTGTAAACTATTTGACAACCATTTAAATGGAATGAGATATTATTATAATTAAAAATTAAATTTTAAATTTACGTCATGTGTGATTGTAGGAAGAAAAGTGACACATATGTATAATGTTAAATTTAAATTAAGTTTCACATAACAGTTTTCTCGTTGTGTACACATCACTTTTCTAAACTTTTATGTCACATGTATTTTAAATTAATTTCAATTAGAATAAATGCTATTTGTCTATATTTGACCGGTCTCTAACATGGTTAGCATTATCTTATCATACCTCTATATATTTATGACTATCTATTTATCTTCTAATGTAAAAATGCCAGCTAGAACTAGCCTCCAATCTACTACTTTTTCAATTATAATAGTATTCCACTTAAATGGTTGTCAAAACAGATTCTAACATTTTAATGTTAATGATTACTTATATACCTTTGGATGAAAGTGAAACGAATGCAAATGTTGGAAAATTATTGGTCTAAATTGAAAGGTTGAGGATGAAAATACAAATGCATGGAAAGGTTAAGGACCTTAGTGGCAATTTACCCTAGAATTTAGTTGCGGGCGTGAAACTGCTGAAATCCGTGGCCACGTCCTCTCCTCATCCTTAATTTACTTTTGGAGTCGTTTCTCACCCTCTACATTTCATTTTTAATATATTACAAAGAGAATATTGGCCAGGGGAATTGAACCTTTAGGATATGGAAAACTCATTTAGATCTCACTAGACTACTTGGGTTTGGCCACCCCTAAATTTTATTTTATTGTCGTTTTCAATTTTTAATATAGTCATTTACAACTTTTAATTTGATTATTCTTATAATTATTACTATTGAAATAGTGAATTAGTGATTTAATAGGGCTGTTATGAGTAGTGGACTTAGGGATGGCAAACAAATCCAATCTGCTCCAAATCTGACGGATGTCCAATCCATTTGAGAAAAAATTTCGCGATCCGTGGATCAGTGGAACGGATCGTGGTAGAATTTTCAATCTGACAAAGGATCGCTGATTGGATCGGATCGGTTCCGCTTAAAAAAAAAAAAAGCTTAACTTAAGAAGTCTTCAGCCAGGAAGTCATTAGTCAACAACATTGCACCTAACCTTCAATCAATTTTAAACCCTAAAATCCCAACTATCGCTTCTTCTCCCACAGCCTCACCTTTTTTCTTCTTACCTGAGCCTTTCAGTCACCGCCTCCAGCTACCTCAATCGCCAACGTCGACCAATGGAACGCGGTTATGGCTTTGTTAGGATATGACTTATGGCCTATGGGCTTATGGTTTTTGCTTTCTATCTATTAAACTATGATTTAGTTTGATTGATAGTTTATACTTGATATCGATTTAACTTCATTTTACTGTTACTATATATTGTAGTATAATGTATGATGTAAAAACTAAGTTAGGAGATTGGAGTACTGTAATATATAGTGTAAAAAAAAAGGTTTCGTAGATCTATTAGCGGATCACAATCTTGATCCGCTTCGATCCGTAAGTCGTGGATCATGGAGCAAATCATAGTTTTGTAAAACTTTCGTGGAGCAAAATAGATCGGTGTCGATCCACCCCGATCTGATCCATTGCCTTCCCTAAGTAGATTGTTATTAGCCAAACTAACGAATCTACCCGTGCGTTGCACGAAAAACACATATACATATCTAAAGCAAACTAAAGCAAACAATTAGTTAAATGATAAAAAATAAAAGAAAAATATGTATAACTATTTTCAAAATTGATATTCTATGTTAATTGATCGATTGTTGGCCAATATATGTGTGCAATCTATATATAGAGCTGTTTGTATACTTACCTGATTAGGCTGCCTGAAGGTTATTCAAATCTAAAAAGAAATAGATAATTTCGAATTTGATTGATGCACTTACCTAGTTAAATGCAAAGAAAGAAATAATTAAGAATTTGATTGACACATTTACTTAGTCAAACTAAATCTAAAACATCTTTAAAGGCTAAAAGTTCTGCCTCGATAATTGGGATATGATTAAAAATTACTATGCAAAATTAAAAAACGTAATAGACAAAATTTTGAAAATATGAAAAAAAAATTAAGGTAAGCAGATAAGTTGATTATTAAAAATCACTATACAAAACTAAAAAAATCAGCCTAGCACTTAGTTAGTATTATTCGATTATTATTATTATTAGAGTGAACAAAAAAGGGGAAAAAAAGAAAAATAAACAAAAATAAAACAGAAAAATAAATGAGACATCAACGACATCAACTTGACATTAGATTTCTAATTCTTTTAGAATGCCACTTTTAGGCTGGAAAAAATAACCCACCATTTAGTTATTATTATTATATATATATATATATAGATTATTATTATTATTATTATTATTATTGTTATTAGGTTGAACAAAAAAAGAGGAAAAAAAGAAAAATAAATGAAAATAAAAACAGAAAAATAAATGAGATATTAGCGGCATTAACTTGACATCATCATTACAATCAGATTTTCAATTCCTTTTGGGTGTCAGTTTTAGGCAGAAAAAAATAACTCACCACTTAGTTAGTATTATAAATGCATAGATTATTATTATTATTATTATTATAAATGCATAGATTATTATTATTATTATTATTAAGGTGAACAAAAAAAAGAGGGAAAAAAGAAAAATAAACGAAAATAAAAAAAGAAAAGTAAATAAGACATTAGCGACATCAAATTGACATCATCATGATATCAAATTTCTACTTCCCTTAGGGTGCCAGTTTTATGTGGGAAAAAATAACTCACCGCTTAGTTAATATTATAAATATATATGTTAGTGTAATATGACCCTAACCTTTCAGTTTATTATGCAAACTAACCCTAACCTTTTAAACTTAGCAATTATAACCTTAATATCACTTTTTGTGCAATCTAACCTTTTTAGTTTAAAAAGACAATAATACTCTCAAATTCTAATTCAGTTAAAATTAGTATGAAATAATTAAATGAAAACTACAAATATTAAATTTTAGCATTTCTTTTTTAACCACCATCAAATTCATGTTGTGGTTACAAAAAATACCTGATTCATGATGAGCTCGATGGGAACCCACCCTGGATGAAATAGTATTTTTAGGAAGCGCAATCCCGCAGAGCGGGATGGATCCAAGGATGCCTTGCCCTACTCTACATGTGACGATTCACTTAACTAAAATGAATAAAAATTGTAATATAAATGAGAATAAATTTAAAATGACAAAGAATATAACAAATTGGACCAATAAACAAATCAAAAAGTCGAGTCTGACATCCTCACCCTTGTATCAATCTGGTTCGCACGTACCCTACATTAGGCAGATAGAATGGCAAATCAGTCTGCTTCACTAACATCGCTAAATTTATCGTCAGTTGATTTTTTAAAAAAAATATAACTAAATTATAATTTTTCTTATTTTTATCAATGTCTGATCCACTATCAATTTTTAGTTCAATTAAAATTTGAGAGGGTACTATAGTGTTTTTAAGCTAAAAGGTTAGATTGCATAAAAAAAAAAGTGAGATCTGGGGTTAGAATTGCTAAGGTTTAAAAGTTAGCTTTAGATTGCACAATTAGATAAAAGGTTAGGGTTAGTAGCGCCAATTAGCCATTGAACGGCTATTGTTTAACTTACTGTATAAGGCCCTGATATTATCCGGCCATTGTTTCCTTCCTCAATTTTCATCGCTCGCTCCCACACTCTCTTGAGATTCTTGTTCCTCAATTTCCATTTTCATCGTTCTCTCCCGAACTCTCTTGAGATTCTTGTTCCTCAATTTTCATCTTTCTCTCCTGCACTTTCTTGAGATTCTTGGCCTCTAGTAAGTTGCAGCTGGTGACCGAATTGTTAAGTAAATAGTTGATAACATGGGAGTTGAAGTCGACCACTATGTTGTTTTGGGTTTGCCATCCGGAGAGGAAGGTGCCAAGTTTTCAGAGAAATAAATCACAGAAGCTTACAGAGTCAAGGCATTGGAACTGCATCCAGATAAAATACCTGATGACCCAAACGCGCATGTCAATTTTCAAAAGCTTACAACATCTTACGCAATTCTCAAGGATGAAAAAGCTAGGAAGTTGTTTGATGGTCTGCTTCGGGTGCAACGCGAAATCTTCAACGCGAGGCAAACACGACTCCAAGCGCCGAAAGATGATGTCAGATCTTCAAGAAAGAGAGCGATCTTCTTTTTCTCCTGACCCGAGCTCTAGATCTCGAGAAGAGGAAGAGAGAATTGCTAGGAATCTTCAGGAAGAGATTGCAAGAATTCGTACAATGCATAGCAAAAAAGAATTTGCTGCTACAGAAACTCGTTTAAAGAAAGATTCTGCGGCAACTAGAAGGGTTAATACACATGGTGGAGGCAGGGGATTAGACAAGGAAAAGGTGCTTAAGGTTTCATGGGAAAAGACTGGTTATGGCTGTGCAGCTCAAAGACTAAGGGAAGTTTTTGAACAGTTGGGTGTAGTGGAAGATGTGCTGATCAAGAGTTCGAAAAACAAAGGGACGGCCCCTGTTGTAATGGGGTCTAAAGATGCAACTGTTGCCGCGATAGGGAATGTGTTGGGGCATATTTCGAACCCTCTTTTAGTCTTGCTACTCCAAACAGCATCATCACCGGTTCATTTTGGCGTTAAGGTAGATGTAGAATCCGATGGCCCAAGATTGAATAATCTTGTTGGTGTTGGATATCAGGCTTTTGAGGAATCAGTACTAGACAAGTTGAAAAAGGCTGCACAGAAGCAAAAGTGACGCGTTGAAACATCAGGGGGCAGTTTACCATGCATGAACAGTAAGCCTTCAAGCTGTTCTCGTTAAGTGTATATATTTAACATGCCAGAGGAGGTCACTCCTTTTGTATTCAATTCTTGTAGTTTGATAAACATATAAACTCGTCTTACACATTCTGATAATGGTAAAAAGTTCGTCTAACAGTCAATTACTTGCTGCTTATTGAATTTATTATGTTGAAATGGAAAAAAAAAAATAATAATAATAATAAAATAATCTCACTTAGTTGTGCAAAAGAAAAAAAGACCAATAGGATCAATCTTTGAGCTATATATTTGTTACAAAAGGGTAGAACTGAACCTGATACACAAGCATAACACACTACTAATATTGATACTGCACTCTCATTTTGTTGCCTGAGCAATCATATTACTTATGGTACTAGCTTCTTCCTTGGCTTGCTCCACCATAGAATCCTATAAATAAATCACAGAGAAGTTCAGCTATAAAATTGTTCTGAAGCTATACTGCATTTTGGAAATGTATAATGGTCATACCTGTGAAGCTATTAAACGTGCAACTGTCTTCTTGCTTGATTCTTGAAATTCACCCGCTATTAGAATTTCATCCAGCAGGTATACGCCTGCAAGTCCATTTGTCAGAAACAATCGAAATGGGAACCAAGTTGGAGAACAGAACTATCCGCTTAAGATTCAAAGTTTTCTTGTGCTTGCTTATCCAGGTATTTCACAGACTTGCAAATAGTTCAATTACAAAACCGAACAGTGACAGAACTGCTTGGTATAAAAAGATGAACCAATAGCGAATAAAATAATTTCTATTATTCGTTGCTTCCAGAGACATGCAGCAGCATGATATGGTGCTTCTTTCTGGACTGGGGGGTGGGGGGTTGTTCCCAAATGGCTTAATTTCAGTTTGGAAGTATAGAGATGCCTAAGGTACAAAGGAAGGAAAATGCACATTTGAATTTAATATGTTAACTGGAAAGGAAACATGTTTTCCACTAAGAAGGATTGATAACTTGAAATGCATTAATGCAACACATTATTAATACAAGTATATGAGCAAGTTATATAACTCATCATATGTTACTGCCCAAGTTATGATAAATTCTGCGAAGCACAAATTCTCCTACTGAGGTGTGTCCAGGTTAGACACCCACACTTCTTGGGCAAACACTCAGACACGCATCTGACACTTAAAACATATTCTGGAATTTCCTAACACTGAACAGACACATCTCAGATTCACTTTGAGGATGGTCCACTATACTGTCACATATTCCTTATTTTTAGGTTTACCACACCATGAGCATCTTGAAAGACAAGGACATTGAAAGCAACAATATGTGAACTTCAGAAAATAAATTTAGCAATGTATAGTTTAACACAGAAGTTATCTTGCTATAGTAAAGAGACGTTTGTCTGATTCTAGTATTTCAAAAACAAAGAGGTATGGGATTTGACGAAAATAACAAATATGAAAACGAAAAGATATAATACAAAATTGTGCAATTATGAAAAATTGATATCAACATCCATGTCCTATTTTTTCTTTAAAAAAAAAAAAAATAACATGATAGTGTCTCTCGGTGATTCCTAGGACGAATTTGTTGCCACACAAAAATGAGAGATGTATTAACTATTTCTGACTGCTGAGCAGTCCATGCCAGAAAAGATCCACCAAACAACATAAACCAACATCTACTTCCACATTTACTTACGAGTTTCAAACTGTCATAAAGCCAACTATACAACTATTTTTAGAACATAATGAAAGATACGCCTAAAATATGGAAACACACAGTTTATTCCAGAACACTTTGAACGATCTGTCAAACCAAATAACTCCTTCCAACTTCCTTTCAGTGCAATCACTCTCCAATTTTACTCATGAACAAACTACAGAAACTTCTCAAAAATATAAAAATCACCCAAGGACAGGGAATCTTACCTTGTGGAAGTTAAAGATCAAATCCAGCTCACAGAGCTAAATGAAACAATTTTATCTGTACTAGTACACGAAAAGGCTGGCATATCTGTACTAGTACACCAAAAGAAACAATTTTATACTTGAGTTTGCAATTAAAAAGCAAAAAGCATTTTTTAAAAACAAAGAATATACGCTGTTGAAAAATTATGGTAGCAGAAATGAATGTTGCACTAGACAGAGATGGCACAACGCCTTATATAGACAACTTTTTATCCCCTCCACTCCACAAAATTACACAGTTTAGGGCCTCGATTGAGAATCAAACCACCAAGCTCTCGGATAACCTTTTGAAAGTAGAAGAAAACATGCAATATTATTACTCTTTAGGAATGCAAATTAATTCAGAAAATTTATTTACTGATACAAATCAGTATAATGGAAGTCTGGTCTGTTGCATCGATTTAGATCTAATGTGAAAAACAATATTTCTACCACAGAAGTATCATTTTCAATTTCACAAGAAAAGTCAATATAGCTTGGAGACTATTGAAGAAAAATTAATGTAATACGAAGGACATTTTTCTCAATCCAGATAACAGATATACCTTGTTTCTTTCCTTTTGACTATAAGGTGAATACCATTTTGTTAACCTCACTTTCCCCTGTCGGCTAAGAAGAAGACCGAAGTGAATCTGAAATACAACAGGAAGCTTTAGTCAAGACTTACAATGCAACTTAAAAAACAGGACACAGAAGGCTGAGCGTGTTGGTTCATAAGCAGCCTTCAAAGAAGATGCTAGTTTATGTTAGTAAGGACAGGACGCATTAATCTTGATTTAAGCTACAGGGAATTAAATAGCAAAACAGTTGTGAAATAAATATTTGTCATTGCCGGAAGCATCATAATTTTCCCAAGCTTTCATCTCAACTTCCATTACCAGAATAGCACAAATTACTGGACCTACCTATGGAAACATGAACAAAGCAAATGCAGATACATAGAGGACCCTGAGAACGCTAATCGATCAGAATCACCAGCCTATTTTATATCCAAAATGCGGAACAAATGATTGTTAAAAAAAATTGTGAAATCTTTCAAGAATTGAAGATCAGTTAGAAACTTTTCCTCGAGGAAATAAAAGAAGAGATCGGGGATCAAAATGGCATAGATTGAAAAGAGAAAAAACCGGTAAAACTTACCATTTCCACAGCTGATCCAATTTCACCAGGGTGCTCTATTCTTCTTCTTCTTTTTGTCCCCCCCCCTCTCCCGTAACTTTATTGGGTCAGAGCGGCCTGGTTGAGCCCAAGTTTTAATTACGGGTTGGGCCCATTTGACACGGACTGGCGGACAGCCGGTAGGTTGGGAAATGTCGACATTATTTATTTGTAAATTCAAAAAAATAAACAAAAAAAAAAAAAAGAAACAAGGAAGAAATCTACGTAAATTTAATTATATTAATATAGATTGGAGATAAATGTTCGACCCTTATTGTCAATTTTGATCGTGGAGATATTGGGCGTCTCTCTTATGAAAACACCTGTTGTATATTACATCTTCTCCACTACTAATTTTATTCATTTTAACATGGCTTGACATGTGGGTTTATGAGCTAACATGAAAATTAATATAAAAGAACGTGCTACATACACTAGATATTTGTATAAAGAACTATCCATTATCTCCATATTAAAAATTGCGCCAATATCAATATATGTGTGAGTGCCTAAACTCGAAATGCAGGTCTCATTGGAAAAATTATTAGTCTAGCTAAATTAATGTCAACAAAGATTAAAACAAAACATATGTACAAAACGTAAATAAATGTAGCATATATGTCGGAATCCGATAGACTTTTAACAAAAATATTAAAGCGGATTTAGGAACGCACGTGGCATTGTCAAATATCAATACATTTTGTACGTAAACTTGAAAGCTCATATAATTGAAAGAATAATGTTATTTATCTAAATTGAAAACTGACCTCTACTCTAATTGTCATCTCCTTATTAGTCATTGAATAAATGAGGACCCCATGTATTTATACATATCAACTTATCATCTACTGTAGTGATGCCAACTAGACTGAAAACAAATAAATAACATCACTAATATATTCTCACGTTTCATTTAACTACAGAACCGACATTTAAATTTATAGAACTAAATTGCGACCATGCATACATACATGTGAGTTCTTAATTGGTTACGAATACTGTATCTTTGGTACTGAGTACCAAATTTTTTTCCCCTCATATTTCATATGTTACATTCTACTCCCCTTACAATTGTAATCGAAAATGCTGCAGTATGTTGGTTACATACAAATTACAAGTTGGAGACATGATATTCGACGTCAGTTTTAAATAAATGCAACGAACCCTAATTCGAGCAAAGAAGAACGTTTATATTTAACATGTCACCTTAATTGTTTCAAGCACGACTCTAGTTTCAATTTGCGCATGTGTTTCAAGCATTGGAGGTCAGGTCAGGTTTTGCTGCCCCCGTGAGTAGAGTGCACATATAATGCAACATCAATTTTTCTTGGATGTCCTTTCAAGAAGGAATTATGTAAGCATTAGCTGGATTGTCCTTAGAAGTCCAATTACACAATTTAACAAGATATATAGAGACAACATATATAATTAATTATAAAGACAACAAACAAATAGATACATACAACTCTATAGTGAGTAGGGAAGAACAAATTGTTCAGCACCTTTCTGTGGCAGTGTTTCAAAAGCCGAGACAGTGTTCTCGAACTTGATTCGATGCAGTGGCGCACCACTTTGCCTGATCGCACAAGCTTGCTTGTCTTCTAATGGGCAGCGCGCTTTCAACATTGAAAATACATGGTTGTTTAGTCGTCTAGCTTTCTTCATAGCTTCTAGTATGACCTCTGAACTCTGTTAACAAAGACACAAGAATCAAACGATAATCACAACTAACATAATCATACCATGGAGAACATTTATATATCCTTCTATAGAACATTTAAAAGTGCAGTCAGCAAGAACCAAATTTTCCAATAAATTGCTATGAGCCATTTTAAGCAAAATAATATCAAGAGGATGCACAACAGATCCAGATAATAGTGATTGAACGTCAATGTGCCTGAGAGTACTTGTTGCTGCATATGCTTGTACTTGTTGCTGCATATGCTTCACCCTAGTGGAGGAGAAATTACCAATTTCCACACACACACACACCCAACCTGCATCTTATCCTCAGAAAATGGGAGTCCAAGAGTATTTTCTATATAAGAGTAGGAAATTGGGTCTTCCATCAAGAAGAAAGACACTACATGGTCAAACACTCATTTGATTTGATATACCAAAACAGAGAGTTGAATCAATCAATACAGTCCAAAAGAATGACAAAAAGCAAGGGCAATCAGTAATCACAAATAATGAGTTCCCCTAACATCTATTACTTAACAATCCAGTACAAAGAGAAATCTGTTGCCACTAGCCATGATTCATATCAAAGAACTGAATATTTCTATTTACATTATGTTGCATTCAACCCATTAAAAAGCATAGTTATACTCCCAAATCTGGTAAACCTTCCCAAATGAGGCCGTCTCATTATTTATTTATTGAATATTATTATTCTTTTGCCCCTTTTGCTCTTCCGATCAACAAACAGGTTTTTGGGGAGAATGAAAATAATAGCTTGATTTATTCAAAAGTCAAACAATATATAAATCTTTGAATTTTCAAAATTTCAGTGGATCGGTTTTAGAAATTAGGCAACAATGATAAACAGTGAAGAATGTCTTTACCTGGACAGAGTGCATATTCTTATGTGTTGGAGCAACTGCTACTCCTTCGACCTCTGCAACATTGAGGACTTGATGTGAAAAGTCAAACAGTTCAAAATGCAACTGTTGACCAAGAAGGTAGATTATTGTACATCCACCCCAAGCAACTGAATCTCCCAACACTTCACGATTGCTAGATTGACCCTGAATGGCTTCCTCAAGATATTCCTGCACCCAAACACATTTGGACTAAGGTCAAGTGGGAAATAATAACACGACCAACTGAAATGAGAAGGAACAAAGAACAACAGTCTTACAATTTGGAGGCCACTGTATATACGATAAAAGCCTTTTGAAGTTGTAATGTCAACGAATCCGGTCTTGGGAACTGCACTCCATTTACTACAATATTTATCTAATGCTGCACTTGTGAAAGCAAGTGCATACTCAATCACACTTCCGGCATTAATATTGGTCTTATATAATAGATCTGCAACAAATTTAGAACACTATGTAGTTGATAGTGGAGAAACAGAAGGGAGACAAGCTGGCATATTATTTAGTAAGAGCATAATGAAAAGAGAAAAGAAACTCATAAACCAGGAAAATGGCTAATGATCTTTATAGCATTAACATCTTTGGGAACTTTCACCCGTCATTTACTCCGTTTTATTTGACAGTGGCTCCAGCTAAGAACCTGCCATAACATTAACATCTTTGGAAGTATTTACTCCTTGCTTTCTCCTTAAATCTGCACTTGTGTCTCTTCGACAAACTTAATTATTTTATTTTTTCTCAAATAAATAGCAAAAGTCCGTAACCAGTTCTCTTCAGAAGTCTATTACTCTTCGTTTAACGGGAAACATCCAGAACCATAAGCGTACCGAACTATTTGATGGACTATAATCACTGGACTCTCTGCTTGCACGGTAAAAGTATAAAAGGCACATAAATGTAACTCAGTAAACCAGGAAGTATTTTGAGGGGCAAAAAAGGGGAATTAAAGTTTCAATTTGCAGTTCCAACAATAACTAGTTTCTCACCATTGACATCCAGTGTACAACATCAGGTTTGACATATTTTTGACATGGAACATGTATGAAGAATGAGAAACCAGTGGCCTGTTCTCTGTTTCTTTCAATTTTCAATTTTGAGCTTTCAACTCCACCCCCGGGGGGGGGGGGGGTTTGAGTATAAGAGATAAAAAAATGAATTTATTTTCATTTTTGAGTTTTTCCCCCCAACTTTTACACAAAACAAAAGTCTAAACAACAAAACGTCGCTATCAGTCTTATTTACAAAATTTTCTTTGCTTTCGAAAATGTGCTTTCAGAAATATGAAAGTAAACAAGTTTTTAGTGTTTTGATAAATTGAAAACTAAAAAAAGCTCGAAAACAACAGAGAGAATAGGGCCTAAATTACTGTAAGTACAAACTTTCGATGATTGAGTTGTTGAAGATATGATATTATAAACAATATTTATGTGACTATCTCTACAACGAGCACTTTTTTTATTCCCATTACCATTTCCCATTATAATTTAACCTGATTTGACAACTATTCAACTATTACCACACATTTCAAACTTTAATTGAATCCCCACCGCTAATTTCAACTCATGATAATTTCTCACTATAATTTGATTCTCATAATGAGAATCAAACAAGCACTAAAGCTTTTAGATAAAATGGCCTAATCATGCAGAATGTCCTGTTTCCAAGTCTCACTGCCACCCATTTATGAGTTTTCATGTATAAGGCTATATATAGTTTTGAGAATTGAATCCTTCAAGATGTGAGAAGCATGTTGAAGATATGAACTAAATAGTTAACATGCGACCTCTCCGTATACAATGGAGCGTGCGGCTACTCCTCATCTTGGCAACCTCATAATAAAATAATTACGGCAAACACTATGATGGAGACAAGAACAAGAGCATCATTTTTCATGACAATCACCAACTATGCACCTGAATAATTTCTCAAGCAAAACTTATATTCTCAAGTTCTCTTATCATGGATATTATTTATTCAAAGAAGCAAAACCTTAAGTCAAGGCACACTACGAAAACATTCACTTTACAACATTTCTTGATGTGATCTGAGAAGATACTAGTGAAGTTAGCATCAAATTTCAGTATCAGCTATAGATCAAAGGTGCTTTAACTCAATTACTTGAAAAATAAATGAAGAAAATGCTCATGGATTGCCAACCTTTGGATAATGGCGAATTAGATAGAGTATTAGATGTTGGATAATTACATATTTACATACCAGCAGCTTCTGCCTGTCTCGACAGAACTCTAAATACTGATGGATTTGAGAAGAGAGGATTTGAGGAAGTGGCCGCAGCTAAAGATTTGAAGAGAGTTACAATTGGACTATCTTCACCATCCTGGGATTGTGTGATTTGGCCATCCGAACCAGGAATCAAACCCAGCCAGGGTGCAGTTTGCAAGAATTGGCTAGTATCGACTTCTCTCTAGTTAACAAACAAGTAGAAGTATAAGAAACTATCTGTTGAGTCTGAACTTATTGATATAAATATGGTCCAATCTAACATCTCAAGTTTTCAAGAAAAAGTGGTTCAGTATGATAACAAAGCATGTCAAATTCCTGAGTTCAACAGTCTTCCATTCAAAAGATTTAAGTGTGCACATGTTACACTTTAATAGGTTAAAAATAAAATGAAATAAAAACCTGCCTGCATGTGAGGGGCATAGGATAATATTAATAATATAAAGGTGGCTTGATCTAACAACTTAAATTTTTTGATCAATTGTTTCAACACTATCATAGCAAAGAAGCAACGTCAAATCAATGAGAAGTCTTCCATAACTATAATTAGAAGGAAATAAAAACATCTTCACAACATAGTAAAACAAAAATTAAGCGTTAAATCCTCTACGACTTCATAACTGATTATAAAATATTATTTTAATATGAAGAGTCAGAAATGAGAAAGGCAATCTTCGGCTTGGTTCCAGATGATAATTTTCCGGAAAATATCTCCAATCTTCATGTGTTTTTTGAGTGTCATATTTACTACTACAGAATCTTCAAAAGACTTTTAGGGCACAAAGGCCTATCATTAGTAACGTCAAGAATTGGTTTAAATTGGTTCTAGGTCAAATTTAATGAGCCGGATATTACAACAGGATTTTGTTTGAACTAGTTATTTGCCTCAAGTATTGTCAATCTGATAATTGACTAGCTAATTGTTTGAGAAAGTGACATTTCAATCTTTTGTTGTTTGTAAACCAATGGGATACAAAATATCCTTTCTTCCTAATTACCAATCGCCCAAAAAAAAATAAATAAATAAATAAAAAATAAACCCTAATCCCTATTTCCAATATTGGGCAAAAATCAAGGCAGTCAAAGTTAAAAACTTCCGAGATTTGTGGCAAACAAATCAAGATCATGATAAGTTTCTTGACTGCCCTGTAAAACCTTTTAAGAGTTAGCCGAGACTATGCATGATATGAATATACTTCAAATGCTACATGCTTGAAGATCTATTATCTTAAATATGCAAAGAGTGATCAGTTCAACAATGAGTTCCTTTGGATGTAACTCTAAGATATACGGTAGATGGTGGTTGGTGATAACCTTCTTGCACTGTGTTCACATGGTTATTTGCGTAAAATGGAAACATCTGAAAGCTATGTACTTATATAACCAAACTAGTGAAATGATTTCCGTTTTTGAGAATTTCCCAGGTGGGAATTGATCTTCGTATATTGAAGAGAGTTGTACCATAGAATTTAATTCATTTCTATTTGTGAGACACAGAAGATGGAATTGTTTTCCATGAATGTTACATTCACCACGGGGAAAATTTCGAATCAAATACACTCTAAGAGAGTGAAAACAAAGTTTAGGATTTGAAATTGAACACCAAAATTTGCAATCTTAGCATAAGTTCAAAGCCCAAATGTAATGGCCCCCAATTCAAAAAAACTAAGGAAACAGAAGTTGATACGTCGAGCTGATGCTTTTCTTTAAAAATTTAAAAAATAAATAAATAAATAAAATTGATATATCAAGAAGAAACCAAAAAAGCAAGGGATGAGGTACACAACAATGCTGCTTGCTAGGAACGAAAAACAATCACAGGATTAGTGGTAGATCAAACTTGGTTTGCTACTAAGTTGAAATATATGCGGAATTGAATTAATTTATTTATAGGAAATCTATCCTATATATAATGGTACCTTCCTATTAAGAGAAGCAAAGAAGAGATATTCTTAGCTAGGAAAACTAGGAGGGAATTAATTTCCATGGAATGGAAAATATTTTACATTTCCATCATTTTCATATCAGAAACAGCAATAGAAAATTCATAGCTAGAATTTACCGCTTTTCTCTCATTCAGTTATTTCTCCCCTTTACACAAAAGCCGCTTCATAGCCTCCACATATATGTTATAAAATTGCCAAAAAGCCCTCAAATCACCAGGAATCTTACAGCAACTTTAGGGCCCGTTTAGCATCCAGTTATAATTAATGTTCTGATTCAAATTCATGCAAATTTGGAAGCACAAAAAGTTGACACCTCCACTGATTATATAAGCAATATGCATGTGCATGAAATGAGAGTTGTCAATTTTAGTAGCTTCTGCATGTGCATGAATTTAAATCATAGCAACAATTGGATGCCAACTGGACCCTTGAAGTGCGTAAATTGGAACAGTGGTTGGATTATCGTTCTGTTGGTTTGGAATGCTAGTTACAGATTCTGTATTAATTTAGGCCCTTAGAGATCCTCGAATTTAATTTTGGGTATTGTTGATATCTTAAGTTGCTTTTGGACATTTGGATTGTCTCTGAACTTTTGATTTATGCAAGCTGGTCTCTAGTCAACCTTTCTGCACCATCCTAGATCTGTGTGATTTAGAGCATCTCCAATGGGCTCTGCATTGCAGAAATTTTGTAGCCACGTCACAAAAAAGATCTGGTGTGGCAAGGAAAAAAATGGAAGATGTCTAGCACACCGTCTACATCTGGACGGTGTGCTAGACAGCTTCTATCCACTAATTTTTAATTATTTTTGCTTTTCTCTTTCCTCATAGCCACCAACTAAGCCAATAATTAATAGATACATATCCCAATACTCTCACAAATCACATTCACCATTGGAGATATTTTATTACATTTTTTAATTCTATTTGCATTGAAGATGCTCTTATGTCTTCCTGGGGTGCTGGTCTGTTGGTCAGCATTGTTTGGGGGTGTCCCAACTCTCGATTGGGTCATCTTAGCCTTCAATGCATGGAAAGTTACTAGCTGTAAATGATGAATGATATATTTCCGTAGGGCTAATCAATTTCACAAGTGTGCTTCTTCCATCAACTCTGCCACTGCTAACAGATCCCCAATAAAACGAAGACTTAGATGAAATTAGAAATACTATAAACTTACCATAACAATATCAAGCAGACTGATCCAGTATAACACGCTTCCAATTTCCTTTATTCCACAAAGAGACTCAGCTTTGATTTCTGACTTGGAATGCCAGCAATTAAGATGCTCTTTAACAATCCTCATACAACCTAAACAAAGGAATAACCGAATCCAAGTAAGGAAAACAAAACTCTAGATTGAGATATCTAAAACGCAGTACAACCACTGAAATTTGTAGATGGACTTTTATTGAAAAAGTTCTACATGCTTGCCGTTAAAATCATAAGTAAGCTAATCTTTGCTTTAAAATAATTAAAAAAATTAAACATCAATAATTAATAGAACCAATAAAGGGAGATTTTTAACTTCCCTAAGTACCGTGAAAAACAGAATCTCCAAAAGCCTAAGGAGATACAAAAAAATATCAAGAACTTTGATATCCTTTTAATAAATAAAAATAAATTAAAAAGTAAAATCATTTCGTTACACCTTGAGAAGAGTTAAAGCCATATAAATACGTCAAATAGGACATCACAAGCTCAACCCCAGAAATATGTGCCTAACTTGTCAATACAGCAATTCAGAAGTGGAGGAAAATATCCAAGAGTCCCAAAATAAACATGACCTTAATTGAAGTTTGGATTTGTGAAGTGAAAGTTAATTTCTTATAACAGTTTCACATGTGCTACAGTAACATCTTACTAAAAACAATAAGTTGTAAAATCTCATGAGAAAGAAACATAATAAGCAATAATTTCTTGTTTCTTTCCTCAATTCAAAAACTGGGATTTAGGATTCATCACAATTGCAAAATGCGTAGCATGAGAATGTGAACTCATAGATACCACCTATATAGCAGTAATAAGATATCACTAAAACTGAAAGAACGTCCATAAACCATTTACCTGCCATACCACCATCGAAGGGAAGTAATCCAATAGATTTTGGTAAAGCCTCTTGCAGCCCAGTAATCATTGGTTCTAGGGTCGTTATCTGAAATAGTATTAGCAAAAGTAGGAATGTGCTACTATAAGTTACAAATAAAAACACTTAATCAGAGATATATGACAAGTAAAGGCATCAATGTGAGGAAACATGTAACACCTCAGAGGAATATTAAATATATATTAATAATGAATAAGGAATAGATAGAAGTAAATACCACATAATGTCAGAATTTAACATTTCTAAGTGCAATACCTACTGAACAAATTTTCCCAAATTACAAGAAGTTTATACAGTAGCAGATCAATGACAACTTACAAAAAGCTTTCAAAGGCATTGTACTTCTAAATGCCATCATTTCACAGGTACATATCATCATCATCATCATCATCATCACCCACACACATCATCCATCAGCCCCCCTTTAATGAGCCATCTCCTTAAAAGTAACTTCATGAGCTAACTAAAATTTATTTGGGTGCAACAATAACCCAACGCATATATTTGATCTATCTATTACTCCCAATCAGCATATGCTTTCACGATCTTGTCAAAAAACATATGACAATACTTAAAATGGGAAAAAAGGGAAGAGAAAACCATCAAGCACATCACAGTTAAAGTAAGCAGCAGTGATGTTACCTTATTTGAGATATGGTCTAACAGGGCCCTGATGAGCCATGGTAATGATCTGGGCCCCAGGAGTCTGACAATGGAGTACATATGAGGCATTCCAAAAAATCCACTATGTAACCGAGCAAAGCTCTGGTAGGCAGAATTTAGATCCTGCCACCAACAGAAAAAATGAGAAGGAAAAAAATCAGTGGATCGCAAAATGGGTACCAATGCCAGTAAGATGCTTGGATTCATTTTAAAAGGAAAGAGAAGAACACAACGAGAAGTAAAATGAATCGCCCTCTCTGCCCCAAAGGATATGGTGTAAAGCAAAAGATGATGATCCTCGAATGCATGATACATATATACACAACTGACAGACAGGTTTTCTGCCTGTTTCTCCAAAAGAAATTGGATTATAAGCATGCACGTGCACATTTATGATCTTCGAATGCATGATACATATATACACAACTGACAGACAGGTTTTCTGCCTGTTTCTCCAAAAGAAATTGGATTATAAGCATGTATGTGCACATTTATTGTGATATTACACCTATATTTTTCCTTGTTAAAGAACGTCCCATTTAGTCTGTTACGGAGCATCAATTGAGAGCCAAAAGTATTAAAAGTGTGTATGAAGTAGTTTCTTTTAGAATAAATTCTTCTTGATTTCTGTGTCAATTCATTCTAAACCACCCATTCTTTAAAAAAAATTTTCACAATTCCCTATACTGCTTTTTAACCACACATTCTCCAAAAAAATCACTCTTCACAATTTCAACTCTCAAAGAATCTACTTCATACACACCATAAGACATGAAAAATAACTCAGTTGCAACATACAATTAAGAAAAAGATATATATCCTTTTATGGCTGAACTCAGTAGAACATACAAAGTCCATGAACTGATTTTTTTTTCTTTTTTTTTTGGTGGGGGGGTGGATTTTGAAACTGCCTGAATGGATCACACTTTTTTCTCTTCTGCTATCTTAAACTACTATGAGAATCCTGCAGATAAATTAGATAACTGAAAAAAAAGCCGTATAAGATCTTGTAAATCAAAGCACAACTCCACGTGGCATATAAAGATATGAAGAGATATACTGGAACTGTTAAATCATCCATTATAAGTATCGATGCTTACTTGAGTACCACAGTAGAAGTTTGGCTTTGCATAAGGAACTAATGGCTTCTGAACAGGAACAAGGGGAACTCTTGATGATCGAACAAAGCGCTGAGTTGTATTACAGAGGATGAAGTTTGGTAAAAAGTCATTTTGCATCTCCGTCCAAATCTGAAATCATATTTGAGAATTATATAAACAACTTACAGCTAGACCACATCCATTTTAGTTGTAAATTGGTAACCTTTTATCTAATATAATATTTGTAAAATACAACAGTAAATATCGCAGTTCAAGTTTCATCTTACACTAACAAATGACAGCAACATGTATTATAAACAAACCAATAAACTCACAGATCAATTGTCCAAGTCAATCTAATGAACAATTTATTGTATAGATATATTAATCAAATAACAAACAATTCATTCAGAAGTGCAACAAGAAGAAAAAACAAAGGATAAAAACACTCTTTTAAAACAAGTTAGGATTGCAAGGCAACAAGATGTATCCTACTATTATATATTTCTTAAATTTCAAAGGTCAAGGGAAACAGCACCCCCGGGGGACTCTACTGAAAAACAACCGATTTCTTTATTAAAATTCAAATCTAAGAATTGTTGAGTTTGTTGAAAAATGAAATAAATACAATCTTATGTTCATTACTAGTTTCCACGGTAGTAGCATTCATAGATCTATATTGAGCTTATGCTGAAACAATCAAAGGGTGATAATAATTCAAGCCTTCGCGATATATTGTGACTGCAGTTTGTAACAAAGAAAACAGAAGTTTGTGTTTTACATCCCAAAAGTTTAGGCATAAGAAATTATATTGGGATTTGGGAGCCAATAGGGAAAAAAAACTGGATATTCAACATAATGTTAAAAGAAGCGTTGTCATACCTGAGAAGCAAGTCGACTAGAATATGAAACAATAGAGACACTCTCTTGCATCTCATTTAACATGAAACTGAATGAATCAAGTGTGAGATCCTTGGACAGCAACTTGTGGGCAAGTTGCACGACATCTAGGAGCTTTTCCAATTCCTGGTTAGATTATTCATTAGAGAAGGAAAAGTAACTACTAAGATAAGAAAACCTTAATAGAGCCGGCATCACTTACCACAATTGCACATATATCCTGAGACTCAAAACGATCAAACAAGAATTCAATATTACTTCTAAATAATTTGTTCATCCTTTCCGCAATCAAAGTTCTCAAGTTTATAGTCCTTCCCAGCAACTAGCCAAAAAAAAAGGATCTGGTGAGGAATAGAGAGATAAGGAGAGGAGTTTTCATCATTTATGGGAAATCAATAGGAAGAATCAAAGAAATGCTCAGTTGCTGACTAAAACATGAAAAATTGATGGAACTTGATTCTCCATTCCAGTAAATTTGAAGCCAAAAGTCTGGTAATCTCCAAATATGATTTTACTAAAACTTGGACGAATCAAAGGAAACGTCAATAAAAAGGCTCAAGAGATGGATCACTGAAATATTAGAAAACAAGTCTCATCAGTTAGGAAAAAAAATAATAAATTTGCACATTCACCTTCACCCTCGTCATCTTTAACAATGAAGTGAATCTCAATGGTTGGACTGAAAACTTTTCTCCAATGTCCAATGCAAAGAGGAAAGATGGATCTAGCAGTTCGCTGAGGAGATTGGAAAAACAATATCATTCTTGAAGATGTAGTTAAAATTAATTATTGTAGCATAGGTGAGAAAATTCAAAGCAAATACCTAGCTGCCCAACTCTTGTAGTATGTAAAAATACTATCGCACAATTTGGAAACAAATATATCAAAGCAATTATCCACCTGCAAAGGAATGAACAATATGAACTTCTCTTTGAAGCCTCAAATTAACGCCCCTTAATCTTAAGTACTTCAGAGATGTCCTCACTACATTTTCAACAGTCTCCCCCTGGAGAAAATTATTGTAAGAAAAATATTACCCTTGTAAAAATATTTATTTGTTATTGACCGTGTCATTTCAGTCTAGGTTAATTAGTGGCCATCTCTCATGCATAACCAAATATGACCAAGCCTAACCCTGAGTTTCTCAGAAGCCAAAAACCACTTCACCAGATGATCCAGATCCAAACTTGGAAACTTTGTGTAGTCATTTCAAGTTATGTAGGCTAATTCACATCCACAAGGTAAAGCACTTTTAAATTTTACTACATTAAGGGAAGGACATCTCTGAAACTAGCATACAAGTTTATAGATCATCTCCACTCACTGTCAGTTAACTTCTTTGATGTTTACTGAGTTGAAAAACCTAATTAATGAATAATTCTTGAAGATGCCATTAACAAATCCACTTATTGTTTAAACCCTAAATTGCCGATGTTTTAGGTTGCAGTAGCCGGAGATGATAAGAGCTTGTTATACATCTTCAATTTTTTGTGAGTCGCATGTTGAGATATCACCAAATAGCTTCAAGTTAGTAGCGACTAGCTTCTTAGAACATCACCAAATAGTTTACACTGGACAGACTAATGACTGCTGCAGTTGGTGTCTGCAGAGTATGTGAGTCCCCAACAATCTCAGATGGATCATGTTCAGGTTCTACCTTGAGTTCATCACCAGCTGTCCTTATCTACCAAGTTCCTGCTTCAATTGCTTTCTTATTGCACGATCTTGTTATCATAATATAGAGTATAGAGAATGGGGCAAACCCAAGCCTCGATAACACTTCCGGAACAGCTTCTTAAATGATCCAAAAGTATGTGTGCGGATTGGGGGGAAATATATACAACAATTTACAAGGTGGAAGTTTAAATACCTCAGCTTCAATTTCATCATAAAGGAACCGTTGCTTGAGAACGACCAGTGCCTGCTGTGCAGCATCATTATAGATGTCAAAAGGCGTTAAGATGCTCTCAAGAAGGCCTGCATCTTGAGACTCAAGGACATGATCCACCAG
>CAVNYN010289237.1:9590-42511 GCA_963692815.1 Nyctanthes arbor-tristis | reverse complement strand
TAATTATTTAATTAGTAATTAATTATCAATTAATTGAATAAAATATGAACCTAAAGAAAAGAAAAAAGATATTAAGTTAGGATAAATCACATGTTCAAATTTTAAATTCAAAAATATACCAACAGATATTAACTACGTGATCTTTGAAATATTACGTGATAATTTAAAAACGAACCTTAAGATCATGTTTAGATAATATTTTTTTAGTGAAATACGTTTAGATAATGATTTTAATATATTAACTAATTCGAAACCCCCAATTAGAAATAAAAATAGTAAAAAATTCCCTTTGAAAAATGCATGCAGCCATGCAAATGTTATGTGTAAATCTGCAAACCATTAGGTGTAAATCTGCAAAACAACAAAACAAATGTAGATTTGAAATTTATTAGAAAAAAAGGGTGCCAGATCTAAATGTCCCTTAAAATTTTGCTTAAGTTAATATGGGTTAAAGGGGGAAAATAAAATCTAGGTTCAAATTGGGCTTGGAATCAAGAGTTGAATGTAAAATAAGTAAAAGGATTTGGGCTTCCAAAAATAAGTCTTGGGTTTTAAAAGTTTTGGATTTGGAAATTTAATTTTTGCGAGACTTCATAATTTGGCTGAACTGGGGGAATTTATTAAACAATGGAAATAGATAATTAATTGGATTGAGTCTAATATTTGGAAATAAAATCCAATTAATCATTAAACTTGCATTTTTCTTTAAAATAAATTAGACAAGAGAAACGAATTTTTTAAAACCTCTTTATCAAGACCAATATTAAAAATAATAGATTAAGGTCGTAGCGATACGCTTAAATTCTTTCAAAATCTTTTAAAATAGAAAATTTTCAATTAATAAAATTCCGGTTGCTACATGATGGATATGTATTAGGACTCATGACTTTGCCATAATTAGACCACCTAGTCTCGCGACAATTAATCTATGTTACGGATCAAATCTCACGAAATTAACTAACTACTCCCAAAGCTAGTTAATCCTACAAAATTAAGCCCTCTCACATATATCTAAATGAGTGCGTTAACAACCCTCTTAAGGGCATTAATCAACAAGAGATTCATGTAAACCTCCTCAAAGTTCACCCTATTTGATCGCACTAACCACAAGTAAATCTTTTTATCTTGTCTAAATTAGTGATTCTTATTGCATAAACTGACTTAAATATTCCTGTTTTGAGTCCAACAAAAGTCCATAGAGTAATTCATCTATTGGTCATATAGATGAAGACAAAATAATATATCAATAAGAATTTAACATAAGAATTAATTGCATAAATTCAGCGTGAAAAACACCACTATGGTACCAACTAGGTTACACCGTTTGTCCTAACTTAAAATCAATTACACATTATGAATGAAAAAAACAAATAAATAGAGCGCATAACCTGGGCAATTAGATTTTGAATAAGATGAAGAACTCTTGCATCAAGTTTCTCTGCCTTGAATCTCGAACTTGATTCCTAAATCTCTAAAAGTTTTGTGTTTTTCTCCCCCTTTTCTATAGTGTTTTATGTACTATGTCTCTTCTCAATTGAGAACTAGTCTAGCCCTATTTATAGGAGGCTTAGAAGCCCTAAAAAGTGCTTAGAATCGTAAAAGAAATATACCAAATTATGACTTTGACATGGAAAAGGAAAATAGAAATTTTCTGCCGACTGGTCAATGCAGCAGCAATTAAGTAAATGCTCCCGCAATGAACAAATGAACAATCTCCCGATTCCTTCATTGCACCCACAATCAGGTATCATTTAACCTGCAATGCTCTGACTTGCTCTCTGATTGTGGCCCTACATTGTGGCCATAATGTGTTATTTTTCAAGGCCACAATAGGTTGCAATGACTATTTCATTGCGCCCGCAACCGACTTTTAGCTCTCAGAACCTTGGTTTGTGACAGACATTGCTCCTACATTGCGGCTGCAATGAATCCAACGTTGCACCTCCAATGAACAAATTTCAAGCTGGAGATTTTTTCATCTTCCTTTTGATCCTTTATATTTTTCCTTGTTGCCTCTTGGTCCTCAAGCTCCAGAATGTGTTCAAAGTTGATCCAAACTCGCCTAAACTCATACATAATTACCTCCTCTTGGATTTTAACATATAGTTCACCAAAATAAACATAAATACACACTTTTAAACACAATATCACATAATTAACAAACACATATAGAGTATTTAAACATCTTAAATAACTACCTATCAAAATAAAAAATAAAATACTAAATGAGCTACATAGTTCGCCCTACTCAGTGCATTTGGGATCTACAACGATGTACCATGAAATTAAGACACTATATTGGTGGTTGAATATAAAGAATGAAATAGCATATTTTGTTACAAAGTGTCTAATTTGCCAACAAATCAAGACTAAAGGCCAAAGGCTTGCTGGAAACTTAGAACCTTTACCAATTCCAGAATGAAAATGGGAAAAAATATCACTGGATTTCATTGTAGGATTACCAAAATCGAATAAAGGATACGATGCTTTTTAGGTTATAGTTGATCGCTTGACCAAGTCTCTCAATTTCCTATCCATAAGAATGACTTATAAAATGGATCAATATGCTAATCTCTATATTCAAGAAATTGTGAGATTGCATGGTGTCTCAAAATGCATTGTATATGATAGAGATCTATGGTTCGTTTCACTTTTTGGAAAAAGTTGCACAAATCCTTGGGAACTATGTTATATTTTAGTACCGCTTTCAATCCACAAACTGATGGTCAAATAGAGAGACAATCCAAACTCTTGAGGATATGTTGAGGTCAAGTGTTCTAGAATTTGTTGGGAATTGGCATAAGTACACCCCATTGACTGAATTCTCCTATAATAATAGTTTCCAAGCTTCAATTGGGATGCCTCCTTACGAGGACTCTTGTGGGAGAAAAAGTCGATCACATCTATATTGGGATGAGGTAGGAGAGCGACATGTAGTAGGGCCTATATTGATGTAAGAAATGATTTTGGTGATTGACAAGATCAAAAAGAATATTGGTGCCGCCTAGGATCATCAACAAAGATACTGAAATAAAAGCATCCACCTTTGGAATTTGAAGCAAGAGAGAAGGTGTTTATCAAAATCTCACCAATCAACGGCATGTTTAGGTTTGGAAAGAAAGGAAAGCCAACTCATGATATTGGCCCATTTGAAATCAAGGAAAAAATCAGATAACTTGCATATCGATTGGATTCGCCGGCTTCACTTAGCATAATCTACAATGTGTTCATGTCTCCACTCTTCGTACATTCCTAACCCATCTCATGTACTCAAAGAGGTTTCTGTAAAGTTTCAGGCCAATGTGACCATACAGAAAAGACCCTTCAAATCTAATGTGAGAAACAAAATGACTTCGGAATAAGGAATTATCATTAGTGAAAGTGCTGTGGATGAATGAAGTGAGTGAGGAAGAGACGTGGGAGCGAGAGGATGAGATGAAAGCATAATACCCTGACCTTTTCAGGGTAATTTTAGGTATGAAATTTAATTAAGGGAGTAGGTTGTAATGCTTCACAAAAATAATAATAATAAATAAATAAATAAACAAACGAGTAAACAAATACAATTTTGCTAAATTTTAAGCTATGTGCTACTGTTGGATGAAAATTGTATTACAAATGTTGTTTGATTAAAGTTGTGACTCAATCAAACAAAGTCAAGAAATGAGGATCTAAGACCAAAATGAAATAAATTGGCAGGTAAAGGACTGGTTTACATTGCCTACTAGCCTACTAGGAAGCCATACTTTTCCTATACATCAGGAATTACTTCAAAGAGTAAGCTTTATCTTGTAGAGTATATCAAGAGTTTCATTTTGATATATGTTTCACCTATATAACATTTTAGGAAGACTCCAAAATTATTGTCAAAAAGGTTAACTCAACCAATAAATCTGAAACATAGATTTTCTGAAAAACCAGTAGCCATTTTCAGAAAACTGGACCAAACTGTATGGTGCGCCATTTCATTCAAAAGGGTTTGCATTTGGAACCTCGAGGAACAAGCTTCGAGATGACACTAAGTTTGTAGGAAACGTAGCTAGCTAATGCCCTTAAAAATGCGTTCAAAATCAATACCCAGAAAACATAAATTCCAGAAAATTTTCTAAGTCTCTACTTGAATATTTTGAGCAAATGTCTAGATTATTACTTCACTGTCAAGGACTTTTGCTTATTTACTAAGAGACTCCAGTGTTATTTATTAATGATGTTGATGTCGGGGAAATTACTTGGATATAAGTTGATGATAACTAAGCATGGCATGATATTGGAACAAATAACACTATGCTTATGAGTCAGTAATCGTCGTTTAACTGCTCACATGACCTCTTGAGAAAAATAAAAGGAATGAGACTGTATAATCCTACATGTGTTGTACAAAGTTGGGAGATTAGTTCCCATTGAAAGTGACCACTAGGCCAGGGGGGACCACTCACCCTTTATGATGACTGGTAAGGGCTCCTTTGAAGTAAATAAGTTTGCCTTATGGCTGGTCTACACACGTAAGGGCAGGAGATATCTCAAAAACGAGCTCATGTAAGACACTTTTTAAGGAGAGGACCCTAAAAAAAAAAAATTAGTGGACATGTATAGGAGTAACATGCATTATGAACTAGAATGGTGTGTGACTTTGTTAAATTGATGCTGCATCTTGTGAGAACTATTTCAATTTACTTTGCCGATTGTTTATTCATTCGGCTTCACCACTCATAGTCATTTCTTGACTTTGTAGGAAATGGCTAGGCGTTACCTTGAGTTTGTTGGAACTCAATGGGAGAATTTGCCTGGGACAAATGAGTACTTATTCATAACGGAGAAAGATATTTGGCTATATTATCCTCAACACCCCAGTCTTTTTGGCTATGTGAAGACTTACAAAATTGTAAGTGTTTTGATGCTACTACATTCTCTTATCGGGAAACTACCCTATATCAGTCAAGTTAAATTTTGTAGTTCCTCTAATAGACTAAGCTGATATGCCCCCTTTTACCACCTTTTGCCTCACCTCACATGATAAATGTTATACTATTTTATTATGGAGTGAACTCGTTAGGTATGTTGTCCACTGGAGTAATTTTAACTAGTCTTTTGGCTTAGTAACTTTTGTGCACTCTGGTTGATAGTCCATTGTCTTATGTTATGTGAACCATGCTTTCATGTATATGATGCCTTCCTTATTTCCACAATGAGTTTAAAGCTACAAAAATTACATTTTACAAAATAAAAGAAAAAAAATTAAAGAAGCGTTCGCTTGATACGAGCCCAAGATATGTAATCTGGTATGTCACGTTTATTCCCACAATGGATATATGTAACCTATTCTACACTCTGGATATGCTATATGTATCAAGTGCATGATGATTTGTAAAAGAAAAATAAGTCACCACACTATTAGTACCTTATTTAGTTGAACGAGTATGATACTAGTAATCCAAAAAAAAAAAAAATGAATTTTAAGGACGTCACAAATCATTTCACAAGTTTTGATGCATATTTGTGTTGGACTTCAACTTTGGCTTTCGGACTTCATACTTAGATGAAGTTTATTAATTATCAACATAGAGTCTCCCAAAACATCAAGCTGTCTTACCTCTATAGTTAATGTTGTTTCCAAGCCAACAATGTGTCCTTGATGCTCTGCGACATTGTTCGAACAAGTTTCTATCAAAGTAAATGAATATGGCATGACTTGATCATGAGGAGTTACAAACACAACTCCTAATCTAGCACCATATCTTCAGGCTGCTTCGCTGAAGAATAGCTTCGATGAGGGTATGACTTCAGTGTAGAAGACTTCTTCATCTGGGAGATCCTTAGTGAATTCCCATTCAGTTGGAATTGGATTATCAACTAGAAAATCTATCGAGGCTTGTCTTTTAACTGACTTCTGAGGGATGAATTTGACGCTGATCTCGAATAGCAAAAATGTCCATTTTCCTATCCTTCTGAAAAGAATAAATCTTTACATGATATACTTCAACAGATCTACTCTTGAAGCCAATTTGCTAGAATGCCAACATGTAGTGCCTCAATATCTGAACTACAAAGATTAGAGCTAAACACATTTTCTCAATTAGTTAATAGCTCAATTCAGTACCGACCAAGGTCTGGCTCAAATAATAGAGTGCGTTCTCCTTTCCTTTCCTTTATCATTTACCTAGGCAAGAAGTACACCTAAAAAATGCATTTATGCGACCACATAGAGGTTCAGTAGCTTTCCCAGGGTTGGAGCAATGAGCACTGGCTGACGAGAGAGATATTGATTTATACCTTGGAAAGCATTTTCACATGCTTTGCGCATCTTTCTTCAAGAACTTGTTAAAGGGATGGCATCTTCAAGCAAGGTTGGAGATGAATCTTTTATATATGCCAACTTTCCCTGAAGACTCTTCAACTCATGTAAATTTCTTGATTGATCGATCTTAATTCCTCAATGGGGAAAAGAAACCAAGAAATGTTTTGGAATCAACACTAAAAATGCACTTGAGTGGATTCGTCTTCAATCGATATTATTGAAGCCTTTCAAATACTACCCTCAAGTCTTTAAGGTTGCTACTCTTCTATTTTGATTTGACAACCAGGTCATCACGTAACATTCAACTTGTATGTGTATCATATCATTAAAGATCGTTTGCATCACGTTGTGAGCTTTTCTTTGTTTAGATTCATATGTCTTTGATTGTACTTAGAGAATCCATCCATAAAGGATAAAGTCTCAAATCCAGTCGTTGCATCTACTATCAATTCTGTAACTAGAAGTGGGAATTTATCTTTCGGACAGGCTTGGTTCATGTTTCGAAAATCAACACATATTCACAGTTGGCCATTCTTCTTTCTAACTGGAACAATATTAGTGATCCATGCCAGATATTTTACCTCACAGATGAATCCTACTTTGATCATCTTGTTAACCTCAGCCTCTATTTCTGGAATTAATTCTGACTAGAATTTTCTTCTTTGAGGTAGTTTGATTGGAGGAATGCCATGCTTAACCAAAAGATGTTGTACTACAACCTTTGGATCCAATCCTGGCATTTCCTTATGGGACCATGTAAAGATGTCTTTAAACTCTAACCAAGAAGCTTAAAGCATTCAGCCTCCTCTTCAAGACTTAGAGGAGCACTAATATAGACTGGTCTTGGCTCTTCGTGTGCTCTTCCGATCTGTTTAACTACTTTAGGTCATCTATTGTAGCTCGCCCTCGACCTTTAAGTGTTGGGGAAACTAGTTCACTTCATCTACGCTAGTGACGTCACCTGACGTGGCTTATGAATTTCATACGTTCCTCAAAAGCAACATGATTTATTGAGAAGTTTTCCTTACTAATGTCATCTTTCTGAGTAGACTTCTTATTCTTACATCCTCTTCTTAGTCACTAAGGCTTCAAATTCTGATCAAAAGTTTACACTCCAAGTCTAGAGAATGCATATTATCTTTGTGCAAGCTTAGGTTTAATAGACGAATCATCATTTACGTGTTAAGCCTTGGAAGAGCCACCACCTAACCTTTGGAAAACAGATGAACTACCTTTTGACCTTGATGAAGCAAAAGGCTCAGCTTTTAGTCTATGAAAAACCGAGAGTCTAGCATCTTCATTTTGAATCTGATCATAAATTGAAGTTTTTTGTTCTTTCTTCTCTTTATCTGGAGCTTCAAAGATCTGGATCATTATAGGATTTGCAGAAGCCTTTTTTACTTTAATTTGCTTTGGTAGATTAAGACTATATCCTAATCAAAATTTTTTATCTGAAGCAGTATGTCCACTAGAGAAGACAGCACCAAGATCACATAGTTTTTAAGGCTTTCCTTTTCTAAATCCAATATTTTCCAACAGTTATGAACTCTAGAAATGTAATATCCTCTGAATATCTACTTTAGCTTTTTAGTTACCTTTGAACTCAAAGTTTTCCTTCGTAATGAATTAGAAATTATGAGCTTACACAGATTCGAAATCATTGTTATGGTGTTATCAACTTTGAAATTTTGACAAGCTCATGTGGTAGAAGTATCTAGGGAATGCTAGGTGCAGAAAAAGTCATATCCTTCTTTAAAGCCTTAGCATTTGTTGGCGAGACACAAGAATGTTTTCTAGAAGATTCCTCTTCAAATTAAATGCCTTTGACTTCTCTGTAAGAAAGTGAAGGCCAAACCTTGCAGTAAATGGTCTGGTCTCTTCCGCTACAAATTTGTCTTCTCCATCTCAGTAGTACTTAAAGCATTAGTGCCACGTGGAAGCCACCACCCCGGTCTCGTGTAACTAAACAAGACCAACTAGTAACTCATATGATGTTTTAGCATCAATGACATGAAAGAGTACCGATGAAACTAGTTCTCATGCGCATTTTTAGACAGATCATCCTAATAGCTTCTTTGCCTTTTTGGTAGAACCCTTGTATCATGATTTTACTTGTAGTCAAATCTTGCTCAGTTAAGCCAATCTTTTTTATGGAATGAATTGGCATGATGTTTATAGTAGATCCCACAGTCAATCATTATGCGATAGAGTTTACAATCTGGAACATAACCACTAACATACAGTGGCCCATTATGTAGATGAGAAAACATTTGCAAGTCATCACCACTAGAAGTGGTAGTAGCCATGCAATTCTAAACTGTTATAGGCATGAAGACCTTTTAGCAGTACTCTTCCAGATCGATTATTGCTGCAAGTCAGGCCATACGATCATCAAATGGAAGATGTAAAATTTCTGCAACACTTATGTTGGAAGAAATGTTGTCAAGCCAAACTACAGTCTTTGTCATCTTTGAAGTCCCCTCCTTACTATTGTGAGTTCTACTTCCTGTCTCAACATTTATCACATTGGAAGAGAAGTATTCTCTATTAAAGTAACCTTTAGGAAAATATTCTCATAAGGTTATGGGACTTGGAACCTTTTGTAATGTTTTGGCTACCTTTGGTTTACCTTTAGATTTCTTTCTTCTATTGTTCCTTAGTCTCATTCTCGACTTTAGCTCTTCATTGTTGATATTGAGGTTTTTTCAATTTGGAACTTTTTGATGCAGTCTTTTTGTGATTTCCATGCTCCCTAGCCATTAACTGATGATGTCTCTTCAGCTAACTAGATATCAGCCATTATCTGATGATGTCTCTAGTAATGGTCTTGCAAAATAAGAAAGATGTGATGCTTCACCTATCTTATCTGATTTTTTATACTTCTTTTTTTTTGCTTATGAAGATGGACCATCCATTACCAACTTCATCTTCTGACTTGGAATCAGAGTCCCAAAGGCCGAAGTCATCAGTCATAGTTTTAAAAAAAAAGTTGGAAGATGAGGACTTGGTCTTTCGATTTCCAGGTAGATGTAGACAATTGTGACTTCTTAAGTTCAACTTGACAAGCAACTTTTGGAAGACAAGGCCCAAACTCTACTGATGGACGAGTAGATTTTTCAACACTATGTGTTAGAGGAAGAGGTGGTTGACCCTCAAAAATTGGAATTAGATCAAGTTATCCAAAAGATAACATTGAGCAATTCGTAGTTGATTTCTTATCTGTCTCAAGTTTGCTCTTATTTTCCTTGTCCAGACAAACAAAAAGATCTTTTAGTACAAAATACTTTTCCACTGGATGACTGACGATACGATGGAACTTGTAGTATTTAGGATTATCAACTTGTCCAACCTCTTTCAGCCTCTTTGGTATAGGGAGCTCTATTATTTTATGTTTTTAAAAAGTTTGTCCAGGATTCCAGAAACCTGAGTGTCAGAAAATGGATACTTCTTTTTTGCCAACTCTTTTAAAGTAGGAAGATTTTTCTTTTGGCCCTAAAATCTGCCTGATTTGTAGTCCGACTTAGGCTTTTAGCTTGAATCAAGATTTGATTTCTTGAAAGTGATCCATGTAGGAATAGTCAAAATTGCTATAGATTCATTAACTTACTAGGATTTCCATCTTTCTTTACATCTCTCTTGGGCTCCTTTTCCATGGATCACTTGGTAAATAGCTCCCATGCCTTCGAATCCAGAGATCAAGGCCATAAGTCCATAGCACCAACTGTTCAAATGAGTAGGGCATATTTACTTAAAGATTGAAAAGCAACCCTAATGCATGGTTTGACTGTACATGTCAATAGAAGATGACACACTTATGAATTATTTGCAATTTAGCATAAGTTTTCTCTAGTGCTCAATGCATTCCACAACTGGCTCATCTTTGTTTTGCTTGGTTCTTATAGGTTCTGACAAACTGATTGTCTCTCAAGTGCTGCAAAAACGTGTGAGGAATTCACGCTCAAGTTGATCCCAACTGTCAATGGAACCTGTTGGGAGATCAATATGCCATTCATATACCGCACCTTTGAGTGAGCGAACGAATTGCTTGACCATGGTATCATTGTAAGTGCCAGAATTGTTGCATGTTTCCATGAAGTAAAGGACTTAGAACCCTTTTTAGAGAATTTTCTCAATGGTGACACTAATTAAGTTTCTCTAGTCCTCAATTGGGTGTGTGTTGAGTGGAATATTTCAATAAGTGTCCCTCTAGTTGAGTCATTGTTTCCTTACCTCTGTCATTTGTCATTGCAATCTTGATGGTTGAAATTTATGGATTTGATAGAATTGAGAGATGAGAGGTAAGAGTGTCCCATTCAGCATGCCAAGAAATTTTTAACAACAAATTTCGTGCATTAAAATAAATAATACAAAAATTACTATAAATCAAAAATTTTAAGAAAAAACAAAATGGATTGACCCTCCTATGATTGCTAGGTTGCAAAGTCCTCTGATTGATGATTCCAGCTTTGAAGACTTGAATTTGTTAAAGCTTGGATTTGGCGGGGAGGAAACTTTGATATTGCCTTGAAGCAAATGAAGAACCTTGAAGACTTTGGCTTGTACTTCCTCTCCTTGATTTCTCCTTCTAGATTTTCTCCCTTCTAGACTTTGTTTTGTCGTTTTTAGGACTTTGAAAATCTTAGAGAAATTTTCCTTGCCTTGTTCCTTTACCTGTTTTTTTTCTTTTTCTTTTTTTTTTTGTAAAATGAAGAATAGGTTATCTATAGGGTATATTGTAACTGCCATTTAAAGAATTAATTTTTTTCTTTAATTTATTCTTGAAAAGTATAATGGATTTTAGAGTTTTTAAAATGAACAGAAGGGGACTTTAACAATTAAACATGCCCTTGCCAGACTTGGCTATTTCATTTAGGACTTAGTAACATTAATAGAATCATTCTAGTCCAATTTGATTAGTTTAATTAATTTGTTTATAATCAAACTTTTAACGTCTAAAATAACGCCTCAATTTTCCAACTGAAGCACTATTAAAATGTTAGTTTTCCTTACACTTGCACCAACAACATGCAAAAGTACGAAAATATATTTCCTTTTTTTTTTTTTTTTGTTAACCCAAGTCTCAAAAGTTCTAAGTGGGAAAAACTCTTGGTAACATAATTATTCCAAAACAAGAAGAACCATTGGAAATAGTAAAATGTTGGAAATAAATAGTTTAATATATAGAATGTCTAACCAGGCCCGAAACTCTTGAAATTTCTTAAATTGTGGAAAGTAAACTATTTAAAGGCGTGGCCACTTCTTTATTCTGCCTGTGCCAACACCTTAGTTTGAAATGTTGTAAAAAGTGCGGTTGAGTTAGCATAGTTACACTCAATGAGGCGTGCAATAACACCATGTCAAAACTAAATGTACTTTTATGATCATGAATATCATACCCAAAAATTTCCATGTATCAACATCATATTAGTCAACTATCATGCGGCTTCGCAAGGGTTCATCATGTGGCTTCGCAAGGGTTCCTTTTTACAACCCTGGACCTATTTACCATCCCCGACAGTTTATTACACATGCTGAAGTTCTAATTGCATTGTGGCTTCCCAAGGGTTCCTTTTTACAACCCCAACCTATTTACGGTCCTGGAAAGTATGATTATATGTGTATACAGACAATACATAAAGCACATAAAGTAATGATATTGTAATAAAGTGAACTACATTGCCCAAATTTACCCATATGAAAAGCCTTGAAAGTCTTAAAAATTGAGTGTGGATGGGAAGTTACTGGACTTTGAAAATCATATCTCCCTTATCAAGCAAAATAAGCTCTTCAAGGGAAATACTTAGTATTCTTCAGTTAATACTTCTAATGCGTACCATTTGTTTAGTAATTTATTTGAACTTTACATGTGTGTTAAAATAAGTTAGTTAAAAAATTATAGAAGTTTAATAGGTTAACCATTAAGATTTATAATTTTAAGGACTATGTTATAAATTATAAAAGTTTGTTTGGGCTCAACTAAAGATTTCTCAAAAGTATTAAGGACTGGACTAGAGTTCTGAAAGTTTCTTCGATTCGATTAATTAGATTCAGAACTTTAGAACCAACTTGCCCTTCATACAACAAATAGGATCAACTTATGCATTTGACAAACACTCGGATTAGGAAAGCAATTATCAAACTTTTAAAAATTTACAATTCAAGGTCCCTGAGATGAACGACCAGCCTCAGAGTTTTCATGCAACTTTGAGGCTTTAAAATCTAACTTTTCTCAATGATTCAACACTCAACTTATAGGGAAATGCTCCCTGTCACGAGGACTACAAGCTCATGCAAGCTAAACTAAGAATGGTGAAACTTTTGTTGGCGGTACAAAACTGGTTTTACTATTTCTTGGTGATCAAGTCATTTCTCACCAAAAAAATGGCATATTCAGATTCTATGTAACGTGCGAAAGAATATATGTGACTTTTATGGCTTAAAGGTAGTATTTGAGAAATGACCAAATGAGTCAAGTCTCGGTTCGACCTAGAAAATGTGGGTTTTCTTGTACATTAATAAGCTCTAGTTTTATCCACACATTCTATGTATGGATTTGTGGCTACAAATTTGTGTAAATATGCATATAATATGTATAAATGTGCATGTAATACTTTTCACAGTTTGTAGATATAGGCTATGTAGAAAGATGCACAGATAATTGTTATAAGTATTAAACATTCATAAAGGTATATAATGAATTGAGAGTTGAATGATCTCTCACGTTGGGCATATAGATTTGATTGTTTAAAGCCTAAGACTTTATTTGGTTATGTAGATTAGATCCAATAAATTAAAGTTTGCTATTTCTCTTTGGATTACTTAACTGGAATAATTGAAAAGTTTGAACCGAATTTTAGTTTTGATGTTTTTGCCGATCAATTTATTTGATTCAAATTTCTTCTAGATGGGCGCACATAAAAAGAAATATTTACTAGGAAAATTTGAGTAAGTCGCAATGATATGACTTTAGTTAAAAAAAAATTATCGATAGAATCTTCCAGTCACTACAACTCCTCTACTTAAAATAAATTTTATCCTTGAAATTTAGACTTACTTGCTTTATAAGTTCTAGGTATCCAGAATGTCTCTCTCATTCCCACATTGCTTCTTCCTTTCCATGTCTACTCCATTAGACCTTTACTAGAGGGATCTGTTTCCGCAAAGTATACATTTTCTATCTAGTATGGCCATGGGCTTCTCGTCATAAGACATGTCCTTCTTGACATCCAAGTTGGCGCGATTAACTACGCTACTGGGATCATACACATATTCCCTCAATCTTGGAAACGTGGAATACATTATGAACTGCTGACAGTTCTAGAGGCAGAGTTAGCCTATAAGCTACATTACCAACCCTTTCAAATATCTCAAAATGTTCAGTAACTCTTAGTTTTAGTTTGCCTTTCTTCCCAAATCTTACCATACCCTTTATTAGTGCTATCTTTAGAAAGACCTTTTTACCAACTTCAAACTGTAAATCCTTTCTCATCTAGTCGTTATAGGACTTCTGTCTATTCTGAGCTTGTCTAATCCTTTATTTGATCTTCTCGATGTCCTTCATAGTTTCCTTAAACAATGTAGGCCCCACCACTCTCTTGTCTCCAACCTCCTCCCAATGAACATGAGATATACATTTTCTTCCATACAAAGCTTCGTATGGGGCCATGACGATAGTTGACTGATAGCTGCTGTTGTATGCGAACTCAACCAAAGGCAAATACTTTTCCCAATCTCCATCCAAATCCACTACGCACGCCTCCAAAATCTGGATGGTTCTTTCTAACTAACCATTTATTTGTGGATGATAAGTAGTACTGAATTTCGTTCGGGTTTCCATAGCTGTCTATAGACTTTGCCAAAAGTTAAAGGTAAACCTAGTATCCCTATCCGACTCTAATGAGACCTGTATCCCATGTAACCTCACTCCTTCCATCACACATATACTAGCAAATTGTTCCAGAGTATACATCATCTTCATTAGCAAAAAATGGCTGGACTTAGTCAGCCAGTCTGCAATCACCCGATTATGTGCTCCTATTTCCACTTAGGAATGTCCAACAGATTCGTCAACCCAGGTGGGCATTGACGTCAGCTTTGACTTGCTGACAAGTTATGCATCTTATGACAAATTGTCTACTTGATCTCTTTATGTTCCTCTGCCAGTACACTCTTCACGAATCATGGTACATATTTGTACCCGTCGATGTCGGGCATATGGTGTATAGTGTGCTTTCTTGAGAATCTCTCTTCTCAACTCCTTATCTTTGGGTAAAAAAGTCTTCCTTTATACATAAAAGTAGCGTATGAAGAAATTTCAAAGCCTTTAATACTTCCAGTAAGAGCTCGGGCTCTCATCCTACGTTGAAACTTACCCGTGTCCTTTTTCTGTGCTTCTTTCTCATGTCCTTTTTCTGTGCTTCTTTCTCATCTTGTTCCTGATAGACAGTTGGTCTACAAGTGCAGCCATTACCGATGTAGTTTGATGAGGGGTAAAAACCTCAATCTTCATTATGGTAAATTCCTAAAGCAGCTGTTCTTGATTAGTAAGAATAGCTAATTGTCCTTTACTTTTCCAGCTAAGAGTATCTGTAACCATATTAGCCCTACCATAGTGGCAGTGAATAATGCAATCATAGTCCTTGACTAGTTCCAACCAATTTCTCTGCCTAATGTTTAATTCATTCTGTGTGAAGAAATATTTGAGACTGTTGTGGTTTGTGTAAATCTCACACTTGCCACTAATGCTGCTATGTTTTTAAATCGTGAACTACTACAGCCACCTCCAAATCATAAATACGATAGTTTAGCTCACGGGGCTTCAACTACCTAGAGGCATAGGCTTTCTGTCACGCCCCCAAATTTTATTACTTTATTTTCTCATATTATCAGCGTCTAACAATAGCAGAAGCATTTGAGAAATGAATCTCGATTCAGAATTGCTAAAAGATCCTCCCATTCTTCCAAGCCCTCTCAACACTCCATCTTTCCCCTCTTTCACCCAAATTCGTCCAAGGTCAAGAAATGGGAAAGAATGACCTTTAAAACTCTCCAAAACATTACCCATGTACTTGAAAAATGGTCCTTACCTTATATAGAAAAATTGTAACTTGAAGAATACCCTTGATTAAGAAATTTCAAGGCTTTAAGGGCATTTTTCTACGTGAGAAATATTCGACGAATGCTTAAGTAATCTTTGAGGTGAGTAACACGTGCTTTGGCTCTCCCTTTTCAAAACTCGTGCCTTCCTTAATTCTCTTTGATATTCAATAATAGATAATTGCTTCCTATGCTTCTATTGTATTTTTTAACATTTAATATCTAAGTATGCACACTTATTATTGGATAAACCATTGTTATTGCCCTTGGGTCTTGCTAGTAGCGCTATTTACCCGTGTTCAAATTGTATTTGTATTGCTTTATGGTACTATAGCCTTGCTGTGTGGTCTTGGCTATTTGTACATTTGTATCGTTTGGCTTCCAGGTAAAGGCTTAACTAGTGATGCGCTCGATGTTTGTATCTTTGTCATCTATTGATCTTCTTTGCATTGTTTTGCGTGGGGCCAATGCATACTGTTATTCACTGAGTACTTTGTACTCACCCTAATCTTCCACAATCCTGTAGGTATTAAATTAAAACTATGTGGCCGGACCATCTCAAAGGTGGAGGAGATACATGTATGTGATTGAGGCTTTGGTACGTGGCCGAGGTTTCATTGTGGGTAGCCCACAGTACATTTAATTATCAGAGTGCGCAATGAAAGTGCTCAACACATTTACAAAGTCTTGCCCTCGATTTTAAATCGAGATAACGCTTCTGCTATTGATAAAAATTGGAGGCGTGACATGAATTGTTTACTTGCTAAAGTTTTCTTCCGTTGAAATAGTTATTGACAATGTTGTCATTTCAAAGTTTGAATATTTTGTTATTACTGAAAATGTTTTCATTTGAAATTGTTTATAAAATATTATTATGTTATTTAAATTAAAAAAAATTCCGCACTTGTTTACATGAATGTTTAACTTTCGCGTTTTTAAAGAAATTAAAAAAAGTTTAGTAGCGTCTCGGATGCCTAAACCTGGGCCATTGAAGACCAACCCGAGATTTTTCATGCAACTTTGAGGCTTTAAAACCTAACTTTTCTCAGTGAAATTCAACACTCAACTTATAGAGAAATGCTCCCATCACAAAAGCTTCAAGCTTATACAAGCTAAACCATGAAAGGTGGAAAAAGGGGTCTTACTGTTTCCTCGTGATCAAGTGAGTTCCTTGCCAAAAAAATGTTATATTTCGGTTCTATGTAACATGGGGAAGACATATATGTGACTTTTATAGGATAAAGGTAATGTTTGAGAAATGACCATAAGATACAGGTCTCCGTTCGACTTAGAAAATGTGGGTTTTCTTGCACATTAATATGCTCCATTTTTATGGACATGATGTATGTGTGAACTTGTTGCTGTGAATTTGTATAAATATGCACATAACATGTCTGAATGTGCATGTAAAATTTCTCACAATTTGTAGAGATAAGCTATGTAAAAAGATGCATGGATAATTGTCATAAGTATTAAACATTTATATAGGTGTATACTGAATTGAGTGATGAATGAGCACTTACCTGACTTTGAGAAAGCTATTAAAATTCTGTAGGAGTGCTAGAGTTCTTTTGAGTGTTTAGAGAAGATGGCAGAGACATGTTGAGATGATTATGTATATGAAAAGAGTTTTGCTTATATGAAAAGAGTTTTTGCTTTGAGTCTCTATCTTGAATAAGGGATTGTTTTTGAATTGGAGAGGGAGATTATCTCCCACTCCACTACGTCTCCTATGCCTAAGAAATTAGGTTGTTTAATTTTATCTTTATTTTATTTTATTTATTTATTTTTTAGCTATAAGATTTTTTTCTTTTGTGGCTTGTTTCACTTGTTTGGCCCAATACTCACATTAAGTATGCAGATTTGATCGTTTAAATCCCAAGATTTTATTTCGTTACATAGGTTAGGTCTTATAAATTGTAGTTAGCCAGTTCTCTTTGGTTTTAGGCTTAACCAAAATAACGGATAAGTTTGAACCAAATTTAAGATTTGATGTTTTTGCCCGTCAATTTATTTGACAAATTTATACTAGATGGGCTCACATAAAAAGAAATATTTACTAGGAAAATTGGAATGAGTCGTGACTTTAATAAAATAAAATTTATCGACAAAATCTTCCCGTGCTACATTTAATGTACTCAATACTGCTAAACAACTCTATTATTTGAGACAAATATGAATATCGAAGAAGTTTGAAAAGGACTAACGAATGACTTTCTAGAAATGGAAATGCCTAATGCATACCTAGCATTGTAGTACATATTATTCGTGTAAAACCTTTTATTCATTTGATGAGAGTCTATAACATTGTAGCACACTAATAAATGATTTGTGCATACTGAAAAAGCTATAATAATTCTTTAAATTTTTCATATTTTGCAATTCGTCAATGTAATTGCCGTATATAAGAGAGATTTCAACTTTTCCAAAACAATGTTTCCAGAGGAATTTTCTGCCTTTCCCCTTTTTCATTAATATATATCCATAATTGAAATATTAATAAAGCCACAAATGATAATTCCTCATTCTATTAGTAAAATTCTTGTCTTTCGGCGTCAATATAATTATTTAAATATGTGATAATTTTGTTGGAAAATCACATGCAACGCACATGTTGCATACTAAGTATATAAAAGGCAGAATCCTTCTAAAATATTTGAATTTCACCTTTGACCCTACAATTTTCCTTTAATACCCAATTTGCCCTTTCTTCTTATTGCACCTAATTTGTTGCACTTTATTAATCACAATATATTAAAATATTGTGACGGACTTAAAATTTTGTGAAATTAAATACTATAGTCTATTTATTACACTCTCATTAATCAATTATTAGGTAAAAACTAAAATAGTGAAACTTTCCTAGAAACTATTATAATTATTGTATTTATTGTAATATTGTATTTATTACATTAAAGATTAATCTTTAATGTAGTTTTTATTGTCGTTGATTTCAATTTCAACTATTATTTCAATAATAAGTTTTGAACTTGAAATTAAATTTGTAAGTCACTTTTGATTTTTTAATTTAAAATTACATTTTTACTTATTATCCCACATTACTTCCTTAATTTCAAGGGAAAATATATTCACAGACACATTTTTGTAGTTGCACCACATATATGTTAAAGGTCCTTAGTCTTTATAGCTTGTGAAGATTGTATCCCAATAAATTTTATTGCATTTTTTCTTGAATTGTTTAATTAGTTAAACCGTTTAATTAATTTTTATACCCGGTTTCTTAATAATGATTATTATTCAAAAACTTTCATTTATATGTCTTAAAATCATAAAAATATATATAATTTTACTTATACAGATTTTTCTTTGGATGTTTTTAAAAGAATTAAATAGTTCTCATATTGAAATTTCCAGAAGGAAATCATTGTTAAATACAAGATGTAATAATCCATTGAAGATTAAGAGTAGATATATGGCGAAGAAAAAGTTAATGCCTTAATCTAAAAATATAAAAAAATACAAAATATTAAATATTAAATACAATTAGAGTATGGTGTGTTTAGTAAAATAGGTGGTGTTAACATAATCACCCTAATTTCTATTAGTGTATTATTTAAATCGATCTCCAAGATTAATCTTTAGTTTATGATTAATTTTTTAGCTCAATTTCAAGATTAAAACCATAATATTAAATGCAAAGCTTCCACATTCTTGTCCATTTAAAATTGTATCTTATTAGAAATTTGTTTGAACTATACTTTTTAAGAAATCATAAATGATTATAACTTTTTTTTATTGTAGAAATAATGATATCATATATCTAAATATATTTAAATACTATCAACAATCATAGAAGTCCAAAGGTACCGTCTATTGCATTGTATGTTGTCATACAACGTGCAACGCATAAATTACTCTTAATGCAAAAAAAGGATAAATAAAAAAGGAAATAAAGGACAATTTACTCCTGACGACCCTACCTTTTCATCTTTAATAGATTACATCCTCAACTTTTATTTTTGGTGTTGTGAATCTTCAATCCTTGAGAAAATCTCTCCTCAAATCCCTATTCTCACTTTCCATCGATTTGAATTGTTAAATTTTTATAAAAAGACAATTTAACTCTCATAAAAGTTTGGGGACCTTGGGTGAAAATATCATTATGTCATTCTCTCTCTAAATAAACAAAAAAATTTAAAACATCATCATGTTTGATACTGTAGGAATTTGAAAGTGAAAAATGATTAAAAGTAAAAGAGAGAAAACAAAGAAAAAAAAGGGAAATAAGGAGAGAAAAAAATTTTAAAAAAAGCGTAAAAAGTAAAAAAATTCCTACCAACGGAGTGGCCGAAATCCATCAGGTCACCGCTGACCAGCTAGCGGGGAGGGGTAGTGGGGGTTGGAGGATCTGGTAGGGGTGGGGTAGGGGTTAGGAGGATCGAGTGGGGGTATTAAAAAATATTTATTAATGAGAAAAAATAATAAAAATATTAAAAAAATAAAAATTAACATACGTTGTTACCCGCATAACGTGTTGTGTACTGTGTTACACAGTATATTATTCAAATTTAAAACATTTATCAAGTATTTTTAGAATAAACTAAGGCAATGTCCTCAATATAGAGTTGGATGAATTTTAAAAATCTGTACAATTCCAAGTGTCTTCTGTGACACTCCGAGTACTTATCGACGTTAATAGTAGCATCTTAGGATTAATAATTGGTTTTAACATTTAACTATAAGTAATCGATGAATAAATCTTATAATTGGATGACTAGTCGAGACATTTTATAAGAATTTGAAGACATTTTATTTGTTTGATGATTACTCAAATGTATGTCAATTACCCCATTGGTTACGAAAAATTTGCTAAAAGAACGACTAAGCTTAATCAAGTAGTAAATTTTGAGACCGAAAAGATGCTTAAAGTAAAGATGTGATGTCTCGCTATTATAGTCAGAAATACAAGGACTTAATTATAAAGTTCAATAGATAAAGGGGTTTACTAAGAAATAAAGGAGAAAAATCTAAGATATTTGTGTCCAATGGACATCTCCCACATGGATTGAATCTTTAACCCACACTTGGCATCTTGAGTTACAAGAAAGAATTCTCATCCCTCCAATTTTACTCACTGTTATAGGACAAGTGGGCTTTTACATTGGTGGAACTCAAAAACTCTTACAAAACAAGAAGGAAACTTCGTCCATAAATTGTGCATAGTTTTGAACACTCTCAAAAGAACTTCAAAATCTCTCTTTTATCTCTTCAAACACGGCATATTTCATATACATATAGAACTTACATTCTAAAGGTTATTTTGCTTGGATATACTAAGGAATTGAAGGTATTTTACCACTTACTAATGTTCACCCAACTTCCAAGATATAAGAAAACAAGGTGAGTAATTCATTACTTTGGTTTATTTGCATGCATAAAATTTCAAATAAGTTCAAGCAAAGGCATGTGTTTTGGATATAGTTAAAATGATTTCTTGCATAAGAAGTGCTAGAGTCCCTCACCCATTTTGTATTGTTTACTTTGATTTGATCCATGTTAATTACTATGGATTAATGAAAGATTGGAAATCTGGGAAAAGTTAACCGGAAATTGTTATGAATCTATTGTGTTGACACTACTATATTGGTATTTGAAAGGTAATAAGATTCTAGTATTTGAGCCCTATAATGCATTCAATATGTTTATGTATCTTAATGTTCTTAAGATTGTAACATAAAATGATTTTTCTATAACTCTTTGGTAAACCGAAATGATGTATTACTCACGGGGTATTTTATACTCACTTTGTAAGTATTTAACATTTTGTATATGATCAGTCGAAGGATACATGAAAAGCAAGCTGAGGGGTAGAGGCTATCTCACGACGGGAGCAAGAGATCGGAAGAGCACACAAGGATGCTTGGGTCTATTATGAGGATGAACCAATATTTGTAATGTACTTAGGGACCACTTATAAGTTTGAGATCTTTTGTGTCTACTCCCTCAATCTTTTGCACCATTATAAGATTATGAGGGAGAGTCCTAAGTTGCTTGTTTAATAGAAGAAGATATAATGATAGAAGTAAGTCAAGTATATGTATGGGAACTTATTAACTAAATAAAACTTGAGTTGTAGGGTAACAATATAAAAACAGCTTTTGCAACAAGATTGGGAGTCCCATTTTCACATGTAAGGGCCTCTCAAGTTTGTGTTCAGTTATATATAATAAAGTGGTTTTTATTTGGAGTATGTCTTGTTCTTTCATATAATCTAAATATAAAGAATGACTCACATAACATAGAATTGTTTGATCTAAAGAATGTAAACAAATTTTCTTCAATATTGTCTCGTTATAAATATTACAACTTTAAATGAGTTGAAGATGTCAAACAACACCACCTTATCTAATGAACAAAAGAAAATTGATTGATAAGTCTTGCCCCTAGATTTTGACATGAGTAAAAAGATCTATTTAAAACGCTTCCGGCATATGGATTAAGTAACAACCCATCGATATATTGAGGGGTTTGACATCTTCAATTTAAAAAATCTACTGATTTCACAAAATCAGATGTCCTCAATTTTGAATTCCATTGATTCTGTAAAATTCCAATGTCCTTAGTGTTTTACAGATTCTTATGGATTTCAATAAGAGTGTGTTTGATTGACTAGGATTTTCCACAGAAAATGGGGTTTTCACCTAAATTCCTGCTTTTGTTGTGTTTGACTCGTATTTTTTCCATGAAAAATACTTTTCACCTTTTAGTCACAAAAAAAAATATTTTCCTATGGGGGTGTAGGGTATTTGTTTTCTAAATAATTCATATATTTTTTTCAAGAATTTCACTTCCAATTAAACGCCTTGCAATTCATTTTCTATAAAATTTAATTACCAGTAATTCAATTGATAGAAAAATATTTTATTTTCAATTAAATTCTTTGCTTGTTATCAAACGTACTCTAAATGGTGGATTTACATGCAATTCTATGGATTCTAGGCTTGAAAATACACTTACTTGATTCCTAGCAAAATCCGACATCTTACCATTGAATTCTCATGGATTGCATTTTTTTAAGGAAAAAAAACCAAAGTAATTAGAAAAAAAATTATAATTATAAATTATCAAAACCTATTTTTTCTTATCATTCTAGTTTTTAGACATTTATTATTCACATTCACGAAGTTATGCTAACTAGATGGTGAGTATCCAAAATAATATATTCTAGCAATAACGCAAATTTTTCCTTTGTTGTTCTAGTTTTTATAAAATCAAATTATAATCAATCTATACAAAAGAAATTGCCAGTGAACAGATGAGAGATTATTATTAAAATTTAAAATAATTTCATAATTTTTGGTAATTAAAATCCAAATGAGCAAAATTTTTTTTCTTTTTGTCACACAATTTTTTTTTTACAATAAAATGGTATTTAACTTGTGCGAAATAAATAAATGTCTACAATGAAATATTATCACAGTACTAACAAACTATAGTATAATTTCATCGTTTATTCGTACAAAAAGTATAATAGAATTTTATTATCTTTGTCTAATTTAGTTTTTAAAAGATCTGAATTTTTTCTTTATTTTATTTTAAAGAAAGACAAGCTTGAAAAGTTTATTTTCTATTGACCTAGTTTGAATATTTTTACTTTTTCTTATTTTTTAAACTGTTTAGTAAGAATTTATATAGCTTTTTTTATTTCAAATTCACATTGAACTTGTGCTAAAGTAAAATAAGATAAAAGAAAAATGTTACTAAAGGTTTAAATTCAAAGATAATCCTCTAACTTAAAAACAAAAGGATTGTTACTTGAACAAAAAGTAAAATCAAATTATGTAATTTTTCCTATTATTTCATATATGTATTATTTTCTTCTACACTGAAATTTATTTATCTCATAGATTTTGTTATAAAAAAACCTATGAAATTCTATTAATCAAATTTCACATCGGAAACACTTCTTTAAATCCTATAAATCTCATTAAAAGTCCGTAGAAGTCTGTGGTATGAAATCCTATAAAATCTGACAGATTATGTGGAATTCTATGAAAATTCATGAACTTTATAAGAATCCATATAATTTAAAAATTCTATCAAATTCTATATTGAAAACATCCCTATAAAGTTAGACATGTATTTGTGAAGAGACTTCAAAATTTAAGCCGTCACAAACTTTGAACTGGTTATCTTTGGTTCCAACATGCTGCATCAACCGTCATAATGGACGACATCATACCACATGCTTTGCTATTAAAACTAGTATTTGCTCCCGCGTGTTGCACGGTCAAATTTTATTGACAAAGTATAACATAAGGAAATTAAACAACATAAGAGCAAAACAATTAACAAAGTAGCATTTTAAGATAACAAAAATAAATATTTTGTTAATATGATTAAAAATTTTGGAAAATCTCATGATACACAACATTCATCGTTTCATTAATTAACTTCTCATTCTTAATTTCTTATCACATCTAAATATTTTCATATCAACATAATGTTACTACTCTAGAGACTGCTATGTAGAACTACCCACGATTGAATATCAACCTTTTAAGGAGTACTCGAAAATAGGCTAATCTTGACTCTTATTATTCATCATAACTACGAACAATTAAAGTTTATAAATTAACACTGATTCTTATTAGTAGTCACAATAATTCAAAACAAGTTCAATATGTCTTGATATTACTTCTTCAACCCGTAGATGACTTCAAATGTTCTAGGGGTTATTTAGTGACAACATTTCCAATAAAGTCTAAACAGAGAAAATTAAGAAAAATGTAATTAGAAATGCATAGTTTATATATATATTTCATTTGTATTGAAAAAATTAAAAATACGTGATCCTACCAAGTAGATTAAGAATACCAGAATGAGATATATTCTGAAGGCATAATTCATTTACTTTTTTTTTAACTTTAGAACGGCAAAGCTTATATACATAATTCATTTGTTTTTTCATTTTATTTTTTTCTTTTACTTTAGTTTCTTGTATATTGGTAAGTTTAATAAAACTATTTTTTTTAAAACATGTATTGTTTAAACTATCCCACTAATGTATATTGGTAAGTTTAATAGAACTATTTTTTCTAAAACATGTATTGTTTAAACCATCTCACTAATATACGTAACTGTCCACTATTGATACCATGCATTATCTTCTTTTTTAATCAACTAATATACGTAACTGCCTACTATTGATACCACACATTATCTTCTTTTTTTAATCAACGTGTGCTCTTCCGATCTTTTATACACCACAACTTGAATCTTATTTCCTTCATTTCTTTTTTTTTAATTTTAATTTTTTTAACCGTTTTAATATTGAGTAAAGTAACCACCCACTACCTTATTAACCGCGCGAGATGTGGTTATGCTTTTCAGGTTTTTTTTAATCAATCATAGGCCGTTAGCAATATTCATGGGATGCTTTTCCGTTGTACTTCACATGAACATGGTACTGTTGTCATCATTTGTGCAGAGAGTAATGATACACGGGGATGTTTATCTCCAATACCCGGTAAACAGGGATGTGCAGATACCCACTACACGTCCAATATCTCTTAAGCTTGGACGGCACAAAAGAACTGTCTCCACTGAAATGGAGGATCGTGTCTTAGCCGACGACTTGTTAGAGATCATTGCAGCTCTCCAAAGTTGTCGCCCAAGGCAAATGGTAAGAAAGACAATTCCGCTCTCAAGAAATCCATTAAAAACACTCAATCCAAGTCACAATTGTGAGAATCTTCAATTGATAAAACTGAAAAAAAAGTCAAGCAAAGTGAAAGTCAAACGTGCAGAAACCCGTATTCAAGATAAGAAAAACAGTGCACAGAACTCGGAAGAAATTCCAAATCATCCTGATTTATTTTTTTCAGGAAGAAAGCTTTTGTACCTAATTTAATTGCTTCAGGAGGAATGCTTTTGCGGTTAATTGTTTGTACCAATAGTGGACAGTTACCAAAAGTAGGCAGTTATCAATATTAGTTACTCTCTTCGTCCTAAAAAGATAGTCTAATATTCCATTTTAAGATATCTCAAAAAGATAGTCCAGTTGCTATATCAAGTGTGCATTTAATTTTTCATTTCCATGTTTGCCTCTATTTAATTACTGCCTTGATATATACAAATTATAGGGAATTTAAGGTGTTCACACTGTAAATAATTATATCATTAATTAGGCATAAGGGTTAAAATTAGAAGAAAGCCTATAAAATTAATATTCTAATTACATTACCTACTAATCCTTAATTCACGTAAAAATACTTACCGGACTATCTTTTTTGTATGGAGGGAGTAATTTTTTGTATCACTAATGGGTTACAAATAGTGGATAGTTACCAATATTAGTAGGTGGTTACCAATATTAGTTAATTTGTGTATCAATAGTGGGCGGTTGTCAGTATTAATTAGAGAAAATAAAATAATTTGTGTGTCAATATAGACGATTACAGATATTAGTGGGAGAAAATAGAATAAAATAAAATAAAAAAGATTTTCTAAAATAAAATCTGAAATCAAATTGAATGTTTTTCAATTAAATATTCAATTTATTTCTGTTTTTATTAATTTATAGATTCGACAGCGCACGGATGATGAAACGCTTGCAACTTAGCCAAGTTTACAACTCCTTGCTGCGGCTGCTCGAGTTAAAAGCACATCCGTTAACTTCGAGGCGGTTCAGCCTCTACTTTACTCCCAACTCACTCGTTTCTCAGCAGTAAAGGCCATGGCTTCATCAATTGCTAAACCAACCGCTAATATTCATTCTTTCCCTTCTCCCGTTCATGATTTCCCTCACATTGCTTCGATTTCAGTTAGGCCCAGATTCAAGGAATTCCTCCTTTTCCCACTCAATCTCGCTTTCAATCGCACAGCTAATGTTTCTCCCCTTCCAATCATCAGAGCCCATGTATCTTCAGGTACCCAACTCAGAGTAATCTGCATAAATTCCTGTTTTTTGTTGATAGGTTTAGTTTTCTTGTCCAAATTTTGTGCATATTGGCAAGTTGGTGCTGATTTCAACCCCCCTCTCTTGTGTGGGTTTCCCGTTGTAGATTATATGCCCGATTCGCAGTTTTACAAAGTGGAAGCAATTCTAAGGTTTGCAGATTCTTACTAAAAGAGTTCCTATTACGTTATGGACTTTTTCATTGTTCACATATTTATTTTCCGTTTTTCGAAATCTGCTGGGACGACTCAGACTGTGGAGGATCCCGCAGGTCTCTGCGGTAAGGATTAATGAATTATTGCATTTCTTTATGTACAAATCTGAAATTGAATTCTATTTTCTCAGTGGAGTATTTGATTCAAAAGAACAAGACCTGAAACTTATGCAATAGATATAGACTGAAGGGTTGTACCAATTATTTATTATTACACTTTAATTATTCTTCTTTGCTTATAACAATGCATGGTAAATGGTGGTATCTAAGAAAATTAAGAAATTAGCCGAGTGGACTATAATTTGGGACGGATGAAAAAGGAATAATGGACTACTGTTACACGAAGGAGGGAGTAATAAAATCCCAAGAATGCCCAGCAAGTTTTGCATATATTTTTAAATTTGGCATAAAGTTTTCTTTGACTTTCATATTTGTAAATAGTCGTATACACTAAATTCTCTTGTATTTCACATTCTTATTACCAGGGGTTCGCTTTATTTCTTATTTAGTTAAATTTGTTGTGCATGTGCACTAAAAACCTTAGTTTCCATCCGAAGAAGATAATGTATGTTATAAAGCTTCAACGTTTGCATTCAGCTGGTTTATATTGGTTGGCATGGAGATATCAAAAGAAATAGATATGCCATTGACTGGTTCTCTCTTTTCATACAAAACAAAGGCACTGTTGCAAATGGGTATTCGCGGCGTCACAGTTTCTGATGTAAGAGGCTTTGGTGCTCAGGGCAGCTTGACAGAAAGGCAAGCTGGTATGTAAATGTAATACTTCTGTTTCAAATTTAATGATAATAAAAATGGACACGCTGATATGTGCAGCACATAGGGACCTTGGATGAGGGGCGAAGGAAGGTGCACATATATTTATTTATGTCATGGAAACCCATTTTTAATCCTATATCCTTCTTTTTCCTCTGTTTTCCGTTTTGCATTTTGTTTTTATTTTTTTATTTGTACTATTATTTTTTTTTTCTTTTTGGGTGGTTCATACAATTGTGACTGTTCTAAAATCTGCAGGCTCCGAATTTTCTGAAGACAAGTTTGTTGCAAAAGTTAAGATGGAAATTGTTGTGAGCAAAGACCAGGTAACAGGATTAATAGATGTTTATGATATCATTGCATCTGATTCTTGTTTTAAGCTTACAGCTGTTACCATATGCTTTATAAGAATTTGCTGTCCGGAAGGAAGACATTCTTATTTCTAGCATATAATCCATTATCTTGTGCTGCCTTAGGTTGAGGCTGTCATTCAAAAGATAATTGATGAGTCAAGAACTGGAGAAATTGGAGACGGAAAGATTTTCTGTAAGATTTAATTTTTGTCTTTCAGTTGAAGTAGTTAATTGTAAGATCCCCTTTCCCTATAAAGTTGACAATAACAATTTAAGGTTCCAATTCCCAGGTATTTCATTTTATACTTTTGGTCCTAACCAATCTACTTTCGATAACTCTGTACTAAAACGTTTCGTAATGTATTGTTTGCAAGTGCGGTTTCAAGCTGCTAATTTATGTCCCTCGTTCTTTATTTGATGTCTTATTAATTTTTTTTTTTTCTTTTATTTTCTTGTTGGGGATTGGGGATGGAGGAGTGTGTCAAAAGAAGTTCCAATAAAACCTCCAAGACATGCTATCTGGCTGGTAAAACAGAAGCATTCAGACTTATCTACCTGTTTTTATTTATTTACCTAGTCCCGATCTAACATCATACGGTATGGAACCATATGGTGCCATATTGCTACGCCACATTGGAGATTTCCGATGTGGGCACACCACATGGCCATATAGTGCCATACATATGGTGTTGGGTCATTTTTACATATCTGTTTGATGAAAGATAACTAACCTGCAAGCATGAAATATTGCAACTTGTATTGCAAGTCTTGCAAGTGTGTAGAATATAGGGAGGGGAAATTTGGGGATGGATTGTGGGGGATTGAAAGGTCAAATTTGAGCTGTTGGAAAGTTTTGGATGTGCGGATTTATGCAGCCGGTAGACTGCTTTATAGATTTTGGCCTTAAAAACTAATACTTCCTGGTTTGGAAAATTGAATATTTCTAATCACGATGTTGCAACTTCTCAATTTGTTCAGTGTACCGAAGTTTGATGTTATAGATTAGGAGGAATTCTCTTTTTGTGGTAGTTTAACTCTCCGCTAAATTATATTATATCATCATGAATGTTTGTTGTCTTGGGATAGTGATAGATAGCTGCTACACAAGAAGTATTTGAGCGACAAATTCGATCTATCTCAAGAGTATATTTATCCATTCTAGCAAAGAATGAAAAAGTGGTTCATTCTATATCGTTTCTCGTGTGCTGTAAACTATGACGAGTGAAGTAAATTATAATGAGTGAATGTTTGGTGAGCTCTTAACAAGATTCATTGTTATTTGTGCAGTGATCCCCGTCTCAGATGTAATTAGGGTTCGCACTGGTAAGCTTTTGTCTCTGTCAACATGTATGTGTGGTAAGCTTTCATTTTTGATGTTTTGTGACTTTAGAAGCATATTCTTTTAGGTGAGCGTGGAGAAATGGCCGAGAGGATGATGGGAGGGCGATCTGATATGTCCGCTCCTGAGCCTTCTACATAAGTGCCTATTTCCTTCTAGTTAGGCATTGAGTCTTCCTTTGGCGTACTTGGAAGAGAATTCAACTCTAGTGGTACTCTAGTTTATCGATCCGAGAATTCAACTCTAGTTTTACTCTAGTTTTTAGGAGGATCAAAGGTCTTGTTCAACAATCCAATGTCATGTCCAGCTTTGATGAAAGCTTGTTTATAATGGCAAATTTTGTGTCCAGTATATTCTAATAGCAGTCCAATGGGATTGTTACCCAAAGCGTCTATGTCTATTTTGTTTGAAAATATCACGAGTCGGGATCCGATCTGAAATATAAAATGAAATGAAAGAGACGGAAATTACAGGACAAAGTAAAGAATCAATAACCCGGAATGTTAAAAAGAGTGAACATCACTCAAATTTGATCTTGAACAGGATTTGAAGTCGTGATCTTAAAGTGATTATTACTGTCCCTTTTTGTTGTAGAGATTTATTACGGGTCTCACCTTAGCAAGTTTCAAGTTAAAATTAGGCCTAGACCAAAAACCTGAGCGTGAACGGGTTACCTAAACCCGGCTCGAATATACCCGAACTTAATTGGGCAGTAAGTAAAAATTTTTGGGTTTTGAGTACTTGAAACCAAATGGGTTTGGAACGGCTTTGGATTTGAGTTAAAACCCAAAAGGCCCGAAAAACACGAACATTTTTTTCTCCTAAAATTTTTAAATTCAAATTTCTAATTAATTTTATCCCAATCTAAAAAACCATTTCCTTCATTTCACAATCACATCTTTGCTATATTCTCTCCTTCACACACACACACACACACACACAAATCTAGATCTTTGTAAGAGATGTGAATTTGTCCTTTTCTATGAGGATTTTACTAATTTCTATATATACGACATGTGATTTGTATAAGACATTGTTTTTATTCAATTACTTGACAATATTGCAAGTTTATAGTAAAACTATAAAAATAAGGCCAACTGGCCAAACGCTAGTGTCTAATTGTTAATTTGATTACATTAATTAGTATCTAATCATTATTATTTTCCTTTTAAGTGTATTATATATACTTTAATTTTTTTTTTGTTCTTATACATTTAAGTGTTTCTTTTTTCCCTTTATGTATTCATATAATATGCACCACATACTCGAGCAAAACCCAGAGTGTTACTCGAACCCAAATTGAGACTAAACCTGAATGGGTTTGCTGCTTCTAAGACCGAACCCGAACTCAAACACCCAAGCCTAGTTAAAATCAAGTAAACATCTTTATGCATTTGTTCATGTCATATCATAATATATACTCTATCAATGGTATAATATGATTATTAAATGGGGGTTTGTCACCCCTAATTAAACAAATGAATACGCAACATCAATGTTTAAGCCATAGAGCCATAGATATCTTGTGTTGCTACGTCACCAGATAGTGATATGGTAAAATGTTAATATATCACCACACCTCTTTTAAAACACATCAATGACTGGTATCATATTACATTATGTTTTTGGTGCTATATATAACATCACAAGACGTCTACTACTTGAAGATTTTCAAACGACTTACTGCTAGTCACACATCAACCAAAATTTGAATAAATTCTTTTAAATTTGATCAAACACCAGACGCCTGGTACCATTATGTTACCAAACAGATGGTGGATAATACCAAAAATTGATGCGATTTTTGGGGAGTGATGTGTTGATATCAATAGTTGATATTATATCATATCAGTATCTGTTATTGACACGCCCCACCTCTAGTATCTGTATTATACTAAAAATGTGGCGTGCGCCGACGATAAATTCTAACTAGAAGTTAGAATTCACCGCCTAGGCTCGTTTTCTTGTTAAATTTCCTAAAAATTTTGGCAGCATCTCCCCTATTTTACGGATATACCTCCCTGCATGACAAAAACTGCACCAACCCATACTGCAACACAATTCAAACCCCAACCAATCCGCCACCACACATCAAGTCAATATGTATCATAACATAACAAATTCTACACATAGATATAAATTCAAAGGTATATTAGCCTTAGTCTTTTCTTCTTAATATACATAAGTATGTCAACATATCAAAATGTATTTCACCACATCAAGATGCATTTCCTTGTTACATTTCTAGTTGATCATGCCAACCTTGTCAAAGGCTCGTTTCCAGAATGGAATCCAAGTGTTGCTCAAACTTCAGTTAATACCTGGAAGCGAAAACATTGAAAAATATTTTCGTGAGCATTAACGCCCAGTGAGTGGAATATTAAGAAACCTTCATACTTTTAAACAAGACCATTTTTATCATTGTTATTTTCATCCAAGCAAATCATAAGTAAATCATCCTTATTTATAAATCGTTACAACGATAGAAACATCATGAATTTCACTTTATTTCAAGATTATCATAGAATTCACCCCAAAAGAGTATCCCACATCACATAATCATGATATCAAGTCATACGCGCGTAGACAATCAGCTTGGGTCATAGGTACCTTATGACCCCTTCGCCCCAGGCGGCAAATTAAACAGCTTGAGCCATAGCTAGCACATAGGCCCCTTCGCCTGGGCGGCGTTCATTGGTCAGCTTGAGCCAGAGGCCCCTTCGCCCGTAGGCGGCATGATCATAAACATAGGATACAATTCGGGGAATTTCAAATCAAGCATCTCAAAAATTATTAACATCACGTTCCAATTTTCATAAATTCTTGAATAAGAGAAGAACTTTCAAAATATCTATAAAAACATATAATTTTTTTTTTCAATAAACTTCACATCATCACATAAAATCTAGCATAATAAATTTCATTTACAAAAGATTGGAGAAAATTCCACTCACTGGCTATATATATGTGATTTACTTGGGTTGATAGGCCCTTGCAATTTCTTCCATGTCTCCTGAAATAAAACATGAGTAATTTAATTAATAATCTATTTTCTTTACTCTTTCTTCAACTTTTGTTAACTTCATTTCCTTCATTTCTTTGCAACACCATTCACTAACTAAAATTTTCTACATAACTAGAGTTCATAATATGAAATTTCCATTAAGTAAAATTTCCCCATTGCACTAAACTTTCTAAAATTTCCTTATTTTAACATTAAACATATAGTTATTCCTTCCATCTAATTATTCTAGATTTTATTCCATCTTAAAATGATGATAATGTCACTTAATAAAATCTTAAATATCCACTAGAATATAACAACACTACTTTTCATCTTTAAACATTAATCTTTATCCTTTAATAAGATTTTCTACACTTACTCTTACGTATTACATAATTCATGTAAATACTCTAGTCTTTATTCTACCTAAGAAATTGTATGTCATCACACATTCAAGTCTCAATGCCTACTAAAGTAACAAATAATACTAATTCTTGATCTTTAAACACTAGTTTTTTAGTCTTAATTAATTTTCGCATTTACTATTAAATTTAAGACATTCACTTCTTATATTCATTATTAGTTTTACCACTTCTTCAACCACCATAATACCATTTCATAAAACTATCACACTAACTTATATCAACTTCACTTCATTTTCTCCATATAAAGTTTCAACTATACCAAACTTTCATCTTTACACTACCTATTAAAAATCTCTATAATAGTATCAAGAATCCCATATTTCATAATCAAATAACTATTTGATGCATTTAGAACATATATTAAATAAAATCATAACCTAATATTAAATGTTCCTAAAATTTCCATAAAATCCATATTCTTTAACTTTATAAATTCAAAGGTTGAAGACAAGAATACTTACTAGTTTACCCCTTTGATTGGCTTCCTTCTTCTTTTCAAG
>CAVNYN010289233.1:0-25555 GCA_963692815.1 Nyctanthes arbor-tristis | reverse complement strand
TTGCGAGATTAGCAGATAGAGAACGACCTGTAGGTCAATAACTTCAATGTCCTTATGACATGTTTTATGAGGTCAATAGGACTTCATTGTATAATAAAAAGAAAGAAAAAGAATTTTAACCTTGTCCATTGCAATATCCACTACCATCAAATATTAAGTACCAGCAAGCAATTCTTGTTCAACATTGCATAGACAAAATGAGGTGATATCTAGTTGCACATTATCTATTTTTATAACACATTATATCATTGTACAAATTACATTTAAAACACTGAGAGCGAGAATCTTGAGTTCACGTGCATGTGTTTGGGTTCAACAAAAGCACATAAGTGAATAGGGCAAGTTTCTTTTGACTTCTGGGAGCTCTTTTTTTTTTTTTTGGGGTCTCTGTGTGTGTGTGAGAGAGAGAGAGGGGGGGGGGAGAGAGAGACCATGTTTGAAGCAAGATCAGAGTACATATAGTTTTGGTCACTTGTAGCACCAACTACCTCTGGTCCAAATAGCTCTTGGAGACCATACCTAGTGAGAACCTGCGAAAATGTTATGAGTGTAACAGAACATCTTCATTGAATTCTATGTAGTGAGCAAATAGTTTCCACATAAGAATAAATAGACAATGTTCAAGAAAATCCTTCTCTAATGAAAGTTGATTGGGACTCCATCTAGCTAACGAGGCTGTTGGCACAGAAAACAATAGATATTCTCTAGCGTGCTAGATGTACAGATTATTGGTCTAGTCTTTCAATTCACATGCCACCTAGATAGAAATCTGTACAATCCCTATAACCTCCACCTGAATGGAGATGCCATAAGGTTTTTGCAATTCAGTTATAAGCATTATTTCGCTCGTTTCAACCAATCTAGTGTGATTAATCAAGAATAAAGATAAAAAAGGATCATTTTCAAACTACCATCAGTCGCTTATCTTGCAATAAAGAATGAGCTATACCACAAGAATGCAAAGTGACAAATAAAAAAACCACCAGATGCAGGCAGATGCGTATTTTACTTTCAACAGTTCATCAAGATAAAATGATCTAAAAACGTTAGAGATGAAGAAAAAAGAACGCCTCAATCATGTATATGACCATGGATTGTTTTAAGCTCAATTCAAAATGTAGGAAAGCAATAAGCACGTCATGTGTAAACTTAGTTCTGATACTAATATACACTTTGTTATGGATCATTCCTCTTGTGACCTCCCAATGAACTTAACGAAAAGGATATAAAGTTATCCAATTGTACAAATAACGTTTGGAGTCAACTACTTAAAGTAAATATAATATCATGCATGTATTGAATTTTGAGATGCAAAATAGCCGCTCTGCAGGTTTCAGAATCAAATGATATGAGCTAGAAGATAGAAAATGTAAAGGATTTAGTATATCACCCCAAGAATTCCAAATATTGCAAGGATAAGAAGACATAGACCATACTTCAGCAGTCCTGGTGCTTCATTCTCATGCTCCTGAATAGGAATGAATTGATAGATAAGTCATGCATGCCAGTTTCATCTCTCATAAAATATTCTAATAGTTGGTGTTATGAATTAAGTCTTTAGTCCCGACTTGTAGCGACAGTAAGAAAACATGCCAATCAATTAGGTTTACATTGATTCACCCTTAATGTGAGAGCAACATCCATTTTGCCAGTTTAGAGATTCACCATAATGAGGAAGAACAATAGGAGTTGAACTCAGATCTATGAAAAAGAGGGAAAAACTTCTAAAGTCCATTATCTTGGTTTCCCATTCAAGTTAACCAATATTTTCCTTAATGTACTGGGAATACGTACCCCATTTTCGAGAAAAGAAAAACTCACTTCCTTTATGTCTTCAGATGGATGAATTGCATTAGTGGAAAGCAGGTGTATATTTTCCAAAGTTGATGGAGATGCAGGGAAAGCAGCAGGCAAAGCATTGTCGTCTTGTATAGGAACGACAACTCGGTGTTCTGTCAAATTATCAAATAAGTAGTCCCTCCCGCTTTAACTGTACTTATGGTTATAAACTGCTCTATCCCCAATATTACCTGACTCAGAAACTGACTTACCTTCATTATCTTTGTCTACTTGATAATGGATTGCAAATGATAAATTTGAAGACTGCCCCGTGAAAGAAGAATTAGCACTACTTCCTTGACTGAATGGCCCACTTTGTCTTGGTTCAAACAAATGAGTCTCATGATCCATATCTTTTTGCCCAGCTACTGAAACTCTGCAGATTTCTCAGGATTGAAATACATTTGTTAGTTTCCTACTATAATTATGCAAGTTCCAAGAGAACATTATCAGATCAATCTTCAACAAGATACCTACTCTATGATACTTCTATTTAATGAAAGTGTCCTGCTACTTGTAGAAAAATCTTAGACAAAAAGCTTGACAAAACAGGGTAATCTCATCATGTTATCCCCAGTCTAGATTTTCCCCAATCACACCATGCACATGTTAAGGTGGTGAAATCACCCTTTTTGTCAAAAGGTTTTTACAAATAGTATTTTCGATAATGAAAGATGGATAGTGCAAGATTTGACAGTTTTACAGCCTAGGTCAGTCCCGCTCCATTTCTGAGGGGCCTATGAGTGGACGAATGAAGAACTAGGTGGAGATTAACTACATGACATAAAGGAAACTACAAAACTATAAAATGTGATAAGGATTTCTATAGTTATTCAACAATAGGGACACTATATGAACTTTACAAAAAAAAAAAATGAAATTCAGTAAGCTATGTGAAAAAGGATCAAATAAACAAAATGAAAACCAAAACTATATCAAATGATTAAAATCACAAAATAAGAACGTCACATCCATTGGGATTTAAAGATTTGGAGTTGTCATAACAGTTTTCAATCCTAACAAAATCACATCGACGAAAATTTACTGCTTCAGAATCCGCCAAATGTGGTTTGTCAATACACTTATTTTATTTAGGGAACCCAAAATTTGATCATCACAGAAAACTTTCAAAGAACAGACAGAAGGTAAATCAACAATTACTATGGCAAAAGAAGAAGAGAATCCTATCCCTACCACATGACGATGTTATTACAAAACAATTTCGAGAAAGCTAATATATTATGGATGCTACATGGTCTCTAGAAGGGAAAAAGTGACTTTCACTAACAAAGAAATATCACGCACCGATTGAAACGCAAAGTTAGCCTTTGAACAATTATATTCAACTCCATAAAATAATCATCAGTAGCTAAAAACCCAAATCTACTAAAAATTTTCACTCGTCAGGGTATCTGAGCTAAAACTGTGAAAAGTTATTGCATGCATGAACCCGTTGGAAAAGCTCTATTAACCTAATAACATCAGTTAACAATCCCCAACCGTGCATCTTCAGCGCAAAAAAGCCCCCCCAATTCCCACCTCCCCAGAACCGCAAATGATAAAGCACTAAACAAATATAAGAAGGACAAGGTATGGTCGGCGATTACTGCCAACCGAATTCCTGCAAATGAAGTCATGGTAGAAAATTCAAGTTTTCCCATTAGGAATTCAAAACTAATAGAACAATCAACCCAAAGGAATCCAATTTGAACTCAAATTTCAAATTCATAACAGAACTTCAATTACGGCTTCAGCTTGAATTAAATACAATAGCAGGAATTTTGAAGGTGTGTGCGAGCAACGGGAGACATACCCCATCACACATACAAGCAATTGTATACTGTATACACATTGAGGGATTGGAATGCTTCCGATGATGGGAATGGGATCTGAAAAGATGAAACTTTTGAACCCATAACCCAAATCAAAGAGTCACAAAATAGTTAAATACAAAGCTCCCGCGTGTTGCATGAGTGGCCAAACACTGAACCGTCCTGTATAGAATTTCATAAATCGTTCCAATTTCCAAATGGGGAGAATTAATTAACAGGGAAAGTCAACAAATTTCTTCATTTAAAAGCGAAAAGTCATAAAAAGTTTGTGAAACTAGACCAAACTACTAAAATAAAGGAAAAAAAAAAACCACTAAGGACATTAGGAAATTACATGTTTGCCCTTTTTCATAGAAACTAATAATAATTCCACTTCAAAATTAAGAAATTAACAATTCGATCCTCGAAGCTGGTATCAGAGCACAGGGAAAAATGCAGAATAGTAAATTGCCTAAAATAAAATTGCAAAAACAAGATAAAAATAAAAATATTTTATCTAATCAAAGCTATAGAGGAACAGGATATAACTATGCAAAATTAGTACAATTTGTAGTTCTTGATGAAATAGCCTTGTGGCTTAGTGAATAATTAAATTGGACGAATGTTTATCTAATTAATAGATTTGGAATGATGGAAGAAAGCATATAAATGCTCAAGATAAGGAAATACTAAATGAAATACAAAAAATACAAAAAATTAATATTCTAACAAATCTTATCTTATCTTACATACATACATACATACATACATACATACATACATATATATTAAAGTATGATAGTAGCTATATGTAAAATTTTCCCCCCAAAACTACTATCCTACTTATATATGTCTATTTGTTATTTATTTTATTTTTATTTTAATAATAATATGTGCGTATATATATATATCATATATATATATACATTTCTAACTAATTAAACTTCAAATTAATCTCTAATATCTCGTATATATGTTTTTATTTTATACACACACATATATATATATAGAATATACGTAATTATAATCAGGGGCGGTTCTACGTACCAACTAATTTAACAAATAATTTTGACAAAGAATAGTGTTCCTTCAATTAGTTGGATATGACGATTTATATTTATTTTTACATAATAACTAATTAAACTATTTTCCCCACCCATACAAAACTCAAACTTCCCTTTTATTATTTCAATCTCTACCCCAATGCAATCATTACCGATTCTCTAATCAAAATCAAATTTTCAACTAATTTATTGTTTTCTTTACTAAGGTCGCCAACTAAATTTTTCCACTCAATTAATTAATTAATTTTTGCAAAATAAATTTCTAAACTAAATATCTTGATATAATAAACATGCAATTAAAAGGAAAATGTTTGAATGACGTGATTAAATTTGTGTCACAGTAGTTAGATGCTTAAATTTCAGGCAAGAGCTTCTAGTTTTGAATCACACCACCCACATACCCAATGATGAAAAAGTAATGCGGGCAATTATATAATTCAGCTAATACGTATGTTATTTTTTTCTAAATTTTCTAGCATTTCAATGATTATAGTTTCATTTTTTTGTAGTAAATATAAAGCAGATATAATATTGTTATTTGAATGCCAATTAATATTATTAGTGTTGTGGAGTGTATGCAAATCAATATGAAAAAATCTTATGTATGTTTTTTTGGACGACAAAACAATATCGTTTTGTATCAACGCAAAATAAATAAATTCGCAAAATGTTTTTTTCCATTAAATAATTTGGGAAAAAATTAGTTGTGAGATAAATTGCAAATTCAGTGGATTCATTTGGAAATTGATTTTGATTGGATTAAAATAGAATATTTAGAATAATTAAAAAGGAAGATTATAGTGTTTCTAAGGAGGGAATAATGGAGATTAATTGGTTTTATGAAAGTAAATAGAGGCCATCAGATTCATTTAATATAAGGGACACGATTCTTTGTGAAATATATTTGTTAGATTAATTGGTAAGCAGAACCGCTCTGGATATATATTTATTATTTTATTTATTTATTTTTGTAGAAAATATCTCGACTTGAAAATCTAAACTTGAGATATAAAGTTTATTATTATAAGGGAGCATTCTGTGAACCAATATATTTGACAAATGTACATGATAAATGATCTGTACCATTTATTTTATTTGATCTAGTGGCTCAGATATTTCAATTAAATCCATTAAATTAAATACTTTCCTTATCTAATTAAATATGTGTACAAGTAAATAGTTTGTGTCTCTATGTATAATTTAGATATCAGAAAAGTTATTTATTAATTGATTTATCAACAAAAATAAATAAATTTCCGTATCTGTATTACTATATATTCAAAATTAAATGTTGCATTTTTCAAGTTGCAGCATAAAATCTCACAACCCTTCAACAGTTCAACATCAGACCACACGTTCCAAAGTCTGCCTTTTGACTTGTGATTTCATTTTTTAAGTTAATAAGAGTTCATATTTTGATGATTTTGTTTATTCATTATTACCATTAATTTGGATGAATTGGACGCGTAAAAATTTGAGAAAATATTTATGAAATCTAGTCGAAAACGTGTGGAATGTTTTAAAGTCCACCAAGAAAAGAATTTTGGAACAATACTTGGCTTACTTGATGTTAATTAATGACATGGTGCTCTGACTAAGAACAAAAACGAAATTTCTGTTGGCAGATGTAAAACAAAGAGTTTGTTTTTCAATCCTTATTTGGTCTACAACGTTTATGGAGACTTTGAATTTGTAGATGCTCATTTGAATTTTAGGGATATCTTCTAGTAGGCAGGAAAACATACACACCGAGACAAAATTGTTACCTACCAGTGACGTCACCAATAATGTCACCAGTATTTTTATGATACCAGACTGTCGGGAAATTACAACGCCAAATGACTTCTCTGATTATTAATATATAGATTATATATACGTATATAAGTCTGTAGATTGCAAGTTAATCTCGAATTTTATATTCTTTTGAAACATACATATACACACGTTTCTAATTAAGCTCTAAATTAAACTGAAAGCTTATGTTATTTGTTATCCATTAATGTTTGGTATATCTATTATATTAATTTTTAGTTTATCTTCAAAGATTGTATATTTTTTTAAAATACTAATAGTTAGTTGACAAATTTCAAGTATAGAGTTATAGAGACTTCTTTATTATTTCGAATAAGTACTTACCGCTTAAGTACCTACCGTGAGATAATGGCATAATAATAATACGAAGTAAATTAAATTAAATCATTTATAAAACTTTTGCTTTATGTTTGTTTGATTTTAAAAATTTCCTCCCCAAAGTTTTTGATAATATGGAAACCAAAACTTATTTCAGAATAACTTGGAAACCTATTTTAAAATAACATATAATATAAATGAAAATTTAGTTCAGAATAACTTGAGGCAAATCAATTTTTTTTGTAATAAAAATCTATTTATTTGCGTCACACAAATAGCTAAAGACATATGTAATTATGTCATAATAATATATGGCTAAAATTTATTTTATTGACATCTATGATCTAACTTGAAAAACCTTTGTGACTATTTTTTTAATCTTTATTTCTATATCATTTATGTTGCAACGATTAGGTTGTAGAGGATAAGAATGATTTATTTTTTTGTCTTCTTTCTCTATAGATGTGAAGCCAGTAAAATATCAATCGAATTCATTTGATTTAATTATTATTGTGACAATTCATTATTTTTTGCAATTTATGTAACGAATTTTTTTTATATGAAACATTGAAAATTTAATCTCCATGTACAACGTATGGATTAAATACTAATTGATCAATATTTTAATTTGACAAAGATAACAATGAATTTTAGTGAAAACTTTGTAAACAAGGAGACATGAAATCCATAAAAAAAAAAAAGGAACTGCACAAAAAATTACTCCATATGTTCCAATTATCTGGTCTCATTTTCCTTTTTAGGATATCCCATATATATATGGTCCCTTTTTATTTTGAAAAGTCTAACCTGCATTTCTTTACAAATCTATCCATATTTAATATTTTAGTTATAACCATCAATTTTGAATTTTACTCATAAGAAGATACATCAGGAGGGTACTTTCTTATGAGTATGAAAATTTTTATCTGAATGAATATCAAGCGAATACGAACATGTACATGTCCGATATGTAGTATTATATTGTAAACTAATAATATTAAATAAGTTAGTTGATTTAAATCAATAAATCAAAACTGTATATTTATTGTTTTTGTTATACAAATCTGATGACACGTATTTGTTCAATATTTTATTATTCATTATTATTGAATTTTTTGAAGATTAATCTTCTCATGTAACGCATGAGTGAAAAGCTAAATTCAGAATTGCAATAGTTAATTTTGTCATATGATTATTTGTACGGATGATAATGGGGCGGGTGAGCCGTACCCTAGACCCCGCGCGTGACGAGTCTTGAAGTCGCCAGAAACCCACGCCAAACCCACTAATTCATAGGGCGGGTCAAAACGGGTCGGGTCAAGGGGTGGGACGCTACTATGACTCACGAAAGGACTCATGAATTTTCTCCTTTCAATTAATGTTATGTGCAATGCATTATTAATTGATAAGCGTAAAATAAAACAAAACCTTTATTTAAAATTTTAAAGTTTCTAACATTAACTAAACTAATAACATGATTCTCTCAATTCGATAGAAAAATCATTTTAAAAAAATAATATAATAAAAAATAAAAATAAATTGTCACGGATTTATAGTTCAATGGGTCAAATTGTCATCTTTAATAATTTCTATGCATTTTTAGAATTAAATTTATTAAAAAAAAAAAGCAAAATGCTTGGTGGGTTACGGGTCTATTAGACGAGTCCAACCTTGTACCGCCCCGGACTCACAGCGGGGCAAACAATGTTGGCTCAGACCTACCCCTTTGCCCTGATTAGGTGTAGTTGGTCGCTCCCATTAGGGGCGGGTTGCTCCAAGTTTATGGATCGCTAGGTCAAATTGTCATATCTAATTATTTGAGTGATAATTATTACAACATTATATATTTTAGACATGTGAACTTGCACGACGTGGTTGGAGGAAACTAAAATTATGAACTCAGGCATTTTATTAGAAATATCTCATGGTGATTTGTAATTCGCATATCAATTCATAATTTTATGCAATGCAACTGGTACATTGTAACTTATTTATAATATGATGTCTGTAACACCATGGGTTCTGGGTGCCCAAGACGTTAACAAAATTTTCTTTCTTTTAAATAAAATAAATCAAAAGTAGATATAAAGCGGAAAATATCTAGATTCGATAGTGATAATATAAAGGATAATTTGTCAATGATAAGTCAAATTGTTTCACACGACATCAAAAGTTTTCTAAGTGCTTAAACAAAATTCGAATCATGCAAAATAACGCTAATTTAATTTATTTAGAAAGCCACCAATTGCTCAAGGCGTCTCCTCCGACTCCAAATCTGTAAAATATTAATTTTGAAAGGGATGAGTATTTCATAGAAATACTCAGTAAACTCAGCATAATATTAATCAATTTATACTATAAACATACATATAAAAATACAATTCACATTTCATAAGTCTCAAATAGTCTTTACTCGAAAACAAATATCGTATGGTAAATGTAGGTTTCCAACTCTCGTCTCATGCCCTAAGGCATATAAAATACTAGCGCATAGTAACATCATAGCATGCATGCAAAATCTATGCATAGCAATAAAGCATATGCAAACTTCTCGTCTCGTCTCGCCTCATCTCAGGCATAAAGCAAATAAGCTCATGCAAAATAACATATAAGAATATAAATCACAGCTCCATATGCAATTCATAGAACAACCAATTAATATTAGCGCTATTTGTGAGAAAATATCTTTAGAAAAGAGTCTACCTCAAGTTTCTCCGAGTCTAGCTAATGGGCAAGACTCACTCACTTTATTCTTCACTCCTTGCCTATAAAAGAATATAAAACTCAAATCAGGATTTTTGGTGAAATGAGCTATTTATAAAAGGATCTATTTTTAAAACTAAGTTATAATAAAATAATTATATATAAAGCTTAAGGGTGTAGTGCTTAATGTGATTAATATCCAAAAGTTAAGGATAACTAGGAAATCAAGGATTAACAAAAATTTAGGTATAAAAATAAACGAATTTATTCAAACTAATTTAGAAATCCTTAAAAAAATTCAATAATTTAAAAATTAGAATTTAAATAGTTAAAGTCATTAAATCTCATATTTAATGAAAAATAGAGCTTTAATCAAAAATAAGTATAAACTAGTTTCAGGGTTTAAATAAATAAAGTCTAAAAATAAACTAAAAATAAAATCTTATAAACTTTCAAAACTAATTTGGAAAAATCCCAAAATAAGGGACTAAATTAATTGAGAATAAAAGTTTATATGCTAAAATAAATAAAACACAAGTTTCTAGGCCCATCCAAAAGGAATCAAAAGTTTGAGGGCCAAAAGTAACCCAAATCGGAAGTTTTATGCTTACTTAAACCAGAACAGAAAGATTAGGGCTTAAATGACACATGGTAAAACGTTTAGACTGAAATTAAAGTATCAATATACATAAAATTACTCTCCCAGCTCCATTGTTCATTCGAAAAACAGAGAAGCAATGAGGGGATGGGGGGCTGCTGGATTTCGCCTCTCACGCCGGCGAAGCCAGTGCCAAACATAGCGCTCGGCCCCTAGCGCGTTGCCCATGGCCGCAAAGGGCAATTTCAGACGCAAGCACGGCCAAGAGGGAGTAAACCAATATGAACTCGATTAAGAATTTGCCCCAAAATCCGAAAAATTTCTGAAATAATTTGCATAGAAACGAAGGTAGAGGCTTGAGCTTGGTTTGTAGTTGTGAAGTGGGTGGAAATAGTGGAGTTTTGTGGTGAAAGAGTGGTGGTGTTGGCGGCAGTGATGGTGGTGACGCACGGTGGTGTTGTTTGTTCTACCTTCTTGCCAACTATTTACAAATGAGATGTATCAGTATTGAAGATTTATGAAAAGGCTTGTTGTTTGTAAAAAAACAGTGTGTATGCTTGTAAAGGCAGTGTGTATATGTGTGTGTATCAAAACATGAAATCCCCTTGAATATGTTGAATGTTTGGCATGGATTTTTTTGCAAGGAATGAATTTTGTGTGTGTGTCTGGTTGGGGGTTGGGAATTGAAATGTATGGTTGAATCTTTTCTTTGCAATTTATGAATGATGATGGTAATGTGAGTTTTTGTTGAAGTTACTCAAAGGCAGTGAGGAAGATGGAGAGACGTTGTATATGTGCATTCAAAATACTTTGCCACAAATGGTGGTCTTTATTCAACCCTCCATCCTCATGTAACAATTGAAATAAGAAACAAAATAATTGAATTAAGAAACTACGCAATTAAATTTTTGTAGAAATTGACTAATGAATAAAAGAAAATTTGTAAAACGTTAATTATGTTAACTTATTTAAATTACTAATTAAATGGTGAATAACTAAATAAATAAATAAATTCTTATTTAAGATAAATCTTTATTATGTATAATTAAATTAAGTTAAAGAATTAAATTCGAAGAAGTTAGTAGCGACGCGACTTAAGGATTTGAAATTGTAAAATTTATAGTTTTAAAGTTTTCAGTCGCTACAACCTTAACCCGTTAAAATAAATTTCATCCTTGAAATTTGACTTACTTTGTCTATGAGGCCAGGGTATGTCTCACATATCTCTTCTTCTTTTTCCCAAGTGACCTCATTACTCTCATTTCTACCCCACTGGACTTTGACTAATGGAATCTCTCGACTTTTCAAGACACGAACTTTCTTCTCTAAAATGTGTATAGGGGTTTCATTGTAGGATAAAATTTTCCGAATCTCAATATCTTGATAGTTCACCACGTGACCCAAGTCAGGGACGTACTTATTCAATAATGAAATGTCAAAAACATTATGTACTGCTAAAAGCTCAGGCGGCAAGGTCAGACGGTACGCTACATTCCCGACTCTTTCTAATATCTCAAACGGTCCTATAAACCGGAGTCTTAATTTTCCTTTCTTGCCAAATCGTAGGACACCTTTCATTGGTGCTACCTTGAGAAACACTTGCTCCCCAATCTGGAACTCTCAATTCTTTCTTTTCAAATCAACATAACTCTTCTGTCTATCTTGAGCTGCCTTAATTCTGAATCTGATATTTTTGATCTTTGCCACTGTTTCCCTTATCATGTCCGTCAAATTAATTTTCTTTTTCCAACCTCATCCCAATAAATTGGTGATTGACATCGTCTGCCATACAAAGCTTCATAGAGAGCCATGCCAATCGTGGCCTGGAAACTATTATTGTAGGCAAATTCCACTATTGGTAGGCGTTCATCCTATTTTCCACTTAGGTCCAACACACAGGCTCTCAACATGTCTTCCAGTGTTTGGCTAGTGCGCTCAGACTGTCCGTTTGTTTGAGGGTGATAGGCAGTGCTAAAGTTTAACGGGGTCCCCATGGCGGTCTGAAGACTTTTCCAGAATTTTGAGGTAAACCTCGGGTCCCTATCTGACACAATGGAAACCGGTACCCCATGTAGTCGCACAATCTCTTTAACATACACTTGGGCTAGCTGATCTATACTGAGAGTCATCCGGACTGGTAAGAAACGAGCATATTTTATGAGTCAATCTGCAATCACCCAAATAGCATCGTAACCCCGTCCATCGTAATTTTTTCTCATTTTCACTCAAGTATATCCAAAGGGTTAAATAACCCTGATGGCCTCTGGTGCTCGGCTTTAACCTGTTGAGATACCAGGCATCAAGATACAAACTTTGCAATATCCCTTCTCGATATATCTTTGTCCCTCCTGGATGTGCTGCATAAGGAGCCGAATGGGCTTCAGTTAAAATTTCATTTCTAATTTACTCATCTTTCGGAACACAGAGTCGACCCATAAACATGAGTGCTGAATCAGAAGCAATCTCAAATCCTAATCTCTGAGGAGTCCCCACTCCATTACGGATCTTCCCCAGAAAGCTGTCATTTTTCTGAGCAGCTATAACTTGTTCCCTTAAATCTGGCCTGACAATTAAATTCGCCAACCTACCAGATCTTTAGGTTGATGGGGTTCGCGTCTCAATCCTCAAATTTTGGAAATCCCTAATCAGCTGGTCTTGCACTATTCCCATTGCTAATAAATGTCCAGCATTTTTACTGCTTAATGCGTCTGCAACAGCATTAGCTTTACCCAGATGGTAAAGAATATTACAGTCATAATCTTTCACCAACTCAAGCCATCGACGTTGTCTCATGTTCAACTCCTTCTGAGTAAAAGAAATATTTGAGACTCTTATGATCGGTATAGATCTCGCACTTACTTCCATACAAGTAGTGGCGCCAAAATTTTAAGGCGTGCACTACTATTGCGAGCTTTAAATCATGAGTCGGATAATTCTACTCATATGGTTTTAGCTGGCTTGGAGGCATCTGTGTAAATGACAAAACCCTCAGTGCCGTCAGGTATAGTCAGAACCAGAGCAGAAATTAACCTTTTCTTCAATTCCTGAAAACTCTGCTCACACCGATCTGACTACTGAAATTTAACTCCTTTTCTAGTCAACTGAGTCATAGGTCCTGCTATTTTGGAAAAACCCTCTATGAATCGTCAGTAATACCTAGTCAATCCTAAAAAGCTCCTCACATCTCCAGCGCTAGCGGGTATCGACCAATTTGTCACAGTTTCAACTTTAGAATGACCAACCTCAATACCTCTGGCGGTGACAAATGTGGCCCAGGAATCCAACTTTCTCAAGGTAAAATTCGCATTTCTTGAATTTGGCATACAACTTCTCTGCCTTCAATGTATCCAGCACAATCCTCAAATGTTCCTCATGTAGTTTTGGATCCTTCGAGTAAACCAGTATGTCATCGATGAAAGCGATGACGAATTTGTCCAAATATTGGCGGAAAACTCGATTCATCATGTCTATGAATGCTGCGGGGGCATTAGTAAGACCGAATGGAATTATTGTAAATTCATAGTGCCTGTATCGAGTTCGGAAAGCTATTTTTAGTATATCCACTGGCTTGATCTTTAGCTTATGACAACCAGATCTCAGATCGATTTTTAAAAACACAGCAGTACCCTTCAGCTGATCGAATAGATCATCAATCCTCGGAACATGATGCCTATTCTTTATCGTCAGCTTATTAAGTTCTCGATAATCGATGCACATTCTCATACTGCCATCCTTTTTATTGACAAACAAGACAGGTGCTCCCACGAGGAAACACTTGGCCTGATAAAACCCTTTTCTAGCAATTCCTCCAACTGGACTTTCAATTCCTGTAATTCTTTAGGTGTCATACACTACAGAGCCTTAGAAACTGGTGTTGCTACACGTACTAGCTCAATCGAAACTCAAGTTGCCTACCCAGTGGGAGGCCAGGTAGATCATCAGGAAATACCTCTGCATATTCACAGACAATCAGCACACAGTCAAGGGTGATCTCTACAGATAGTCCACCATGCAAACTAACCAGATATCCTTGACAACTGTCTTCTGCCAGACGTTTCTCTGCTTGCATGTCTGAAATAAGGCGGGGGAGTGCCTTCACTTTCGAGCTATAAAACTTGAATACATCCTCCCCATTTTTCTGGAGTGCCACTTCTTTCTCATGGCACAAGATAGTAGCACGATTATTACTTAGCCAGTCCATGCCCAAGATGATGTCAAAGTCTTTCATCTCAATCACATTCAAGTCTGCTTTTAGTACCAACCCATCAAAGTCAATTGGTACATCCAGAGCCACCCTATCAGTATTGATGATTCCACCTGATGATATACTAACCTCCAAAGTGCTACCCACTTTCTCGCCTACTAATTTCAATCTAGCTAGGCATAAAACTGAGATAAAGGAATGTGTGACACCTAAATCTATCAGCACATATATAGGGATACTAGAGACAGACAATATACCTATTATCATATTATTATTACCATATTAGGAATTTCTTAACTCCTAAGATTAAATAAGGCATATACAGGAATACTTAAAATTAATTAGTGTACCAGCAATCACATTAGCATCGTCGATAGTGTCCTCATGGGTCATGGCAAACACTCGTGCCTTTCCTTTCTTAGCCTGCTGCACATTCTTCTTCTGATCACTACTCTGAGCAGGTGCATTTGTGCAGTTTGATGCAAAATGGCCTGGTTGATTGCACTTGTAGCAGACTCCCTTGTCCCATAAGCATTCTCCCTTGTGCATCTTCTTACAATTAGAACATGGAGGAAAAGTATTACCAGGCTGTCTTCCAATGGTTTGAGTGTTTGGCTTCTTGGTTGGTGTATAATTCTTGTTCTTATTCTGAGACTGTCCATGCCACTTTCTCTTGCCCTGATTTTGTTGGTTTCCTCTATTCCACTGTCCACTAGATCCTGGACCAAAATAAACCACAGTCTGAGCTATTCTCACAATTTGACCGTAAGTGGACAAGGAGTGAGAGCACACAATCTGGGAGATATGTGGGCGTAGGCCTCTCTCAAACCTCCTGGCCTTCATGGCCTCAGTGCTTGCCAAGTGCGGGGGCATATATGGAGAGTTCCTCAAACTTTCTCTTATAATCAGTGATGTCCAAGTGTCCTTGTCTCAGGTTTAGAAACTCAGACTCCTTCTGATCTCGCAGGGCCTGTGGAAAGTATTTGTCGATTAAATCGGTCTTGAATTGTTCCCAAGTCAAGTTCCTCTGCACCTCTAGAGTCCTGGTCCTGCAGACAGAGTCCCACCAATGGAGCAATGGAGCATACACTGGCTCTGGTAGAAAGAGCCTCCTTGAGCTCATCACAAGCTCATCGCAGAATGTCGGAAAATCAACATCCTCGACGCCTTCTCAGATCCTCGTAAAACTTAGAAGTCAATAACTGTATGCCCTCAGGAAATACGGATATCAGGTGGCTAATAGAGGCCTTATCACTAGTAGGCAAGTCACAGGATAAGGCATCATGGCGTGCCATGCAGTAAGCCAAGATATTCTCTGGCATAGTCCTAGCCGGATCAAACTCAAATGACAAGTATCTATCCCAAACAGCAAAAACTCTCTCGCACATACCTCTAGTCTGAACCATGTCTGAAAATTCGCTACGAAAGTCTAGTCAGGTAAATTCCTCATTATCTAGAGTAAGTTCCCGAGGACTAAAACGAATAAAGAAATATAGTGTAACGTCATTTCTTAATTATCCTCACTTAATTTATCTACAAGTATGCCTAATTATGCTCGACTTGGTTATTTCTCCAATGGGTACAATAACTTTCTCGTCTCAATAATTCGTAACATCATATCTCAAACATGTTCCCGAATTTCTCAACATAAACACTTTCTCAAAATAAATATCTTTCTTTACCTTTAGAGCCGGCGGAGGGAGCGATGGCAATGGCACTTCCAAAATTCTCAAATTTAACTTTTTTTCGAGGGTCTACAGAAACGTCGACCACGCTCTGATACCAAGCTGTAACGCACCGGGTTCTGGGTGCCTGAGATGTTAACACATTTTTCTCTCTTTTAAATAAAATAAATCAAAAGTGGATATAAAGCGAAAAACATCTTGATTCGATATTGATAATATAAATGATAATTTGTCAGTGATAAGTCAAACTGTTTCACATGACATCAAAAGTTTTCTAAGTGCTTAAACAAAGTTTGAATCATGCAAAATAACGCTAATTTAATTTATTTTGAAAGCCATCATTGCTCAAGGCGTCTTCTCTGACTCCAAATCTGTAAAATATTCATTTTGAAAGGGATGAGTATTTCATAGAAATACTCAGTAGACTCAGCGCAATATTAGTCAATTTATACTATAAACACATATATATAAATGCAATTCACATCTCACAAGTTTCAAATAGTCTTTACTCGAAAACAAATATTGTATGGTAAATACAGGTTTCTAACTCTCGTCTCATGCCCTAAGACATATAAAATACTAGCACGCATAGTAACATCATAGCATGCATGCAAAATTTATGCATAGCAATAAAGCAAATGCAAACTTCTCGTCTCGTCTCATCTCAGGCATAAAGTAAATAAACTTATGCAAATAACATATAAGAACATAAATCACTGCTCTATATGCGATTCATAGAACAACAAATTAATATTAGCGCTATTTGTGAGAAAATATCTTTAGAAAAGAGTCTACCTCAAGTTTCTCTGAGTCGAGCTAATGGGCAAGGCTCACTCACTTTATTCTTCACTCCTTGCCTATAAAAGAATATAAAACTCAAATAAGGATTTTTGGTGAAATGAACTATTTATAAAAAGGAGCTATTTTTAAAACTAAGTTATAATAAAATAATTATATGTAATGCTTAAGGGTGTAGTGTCTAATATAATTAATACCCAGAAGTTAAAGAAAATTAGGAAATCAAGGATTAACCAAAATTTAGGTATAAAAATAAAAGAATTTATTTAAACTAATTTAGAAATCTTTAAAAAAAATTCAATAATTTAAAAATTAGAATTTAAATAGTTTAAGTCATTAAATCTCATATTTAATGAAAAATAGAGTTTTAATAAAAAAATAAGTATAAACTAGTTTAAGGGTTTAAATAAATAAAGTCTAAACATAAACTAAAATTAAAATCTTATAAACTTTCAAGACTAATTTGGAAAAATCCCAAAATAAGGGGCTAAATTAATTAAGAATAAAAGTTTATGGGTTAAAATAAATAAAATGCAAGTTTCTGAGCCCATCCGAAAGGAATCAAAATTTTGAGGGCCAAAAGTAACCCAAATCGGAAGTTTTATGCTTATTTAAACCAAAACAGAAAGATTAGCGCTTAAATGACACATGGTAAAACGTTGGGACTGAAATTAAAATATCAAAATACATAAAATTACTCCCTCAGCTCCCTTGTTCATTCGAAAAACAGAGAAGCAGTTAGGGGATGGGAGGCTGCCAGATTTCGCCTCTCACGCCGGCGAAGCCCGCACCAGACATAGCGCTCGGCCCCTAGCGCGTCGTCCATGGCCGCAAAGGGCAATTTCAGGCGCAAGCACGGCCAAGATGGAGTAAACCGAGATGAACTCGGTTAAGGATTTGCCCCAAAATCCGAAAAATTTCTAAAATAATTTACATAGAAATGAAGGTAGAGGCTTGGGCTTGGTTTATAGTTGTGAAGTGGGTGGAAATAGTGGAGTTTTTGTGGTGAAAGAGTGGTGGTGTTGGCGGTGTTGTTGGCGGCAGTGGTGGTGGCACACGGTGGTGGTGTTGTTTGTTCTATTTCCCTTCTTGCCAACTGCTTACAAATGAAATGTATCAATATTGAAGATTTATGAAAAGGCTTGCTGTTTGTAAAAGACAGTGTGTGTGTGTGTTTGTAAAGGCGTTGTGTATATGTGTATGTATCAAAACATGAAATCCCTTTGAATATGTTGAATGTTTGGCATGGATTTTTTTGCAAGGAATGAATTCAGTGTGTGTGTGTGTGTGTATGGTTGGGAATTGAAATGTATGGTTGAATCTTTTCTTTGCAATTTATGAATGATGATGGTAATGTGAGTGTTTGTAGAAGTTACTCAAAGGCAGTGAGGAAGAGGGAGGGACGTTGGAGAGGAGGGGGAGAGAAATGGAGACCTTGATGGCTGCTGGTCTGATTGTTGTGGCAAGAAGTGAGGAGTTGGAAATTATATATACTAGTATTTTTAGTATAGGGTTACATGAGGATGGACGGTTGAATGAAAACCACCATTTGTGGTAAAGTATTTTGAATGCTTGTTTTAAATATAACAATTGAAATAAGAAACTAAATAATTGAATTAAGAAACTAAGCAATTAAATTTTTGTTGAAATTGGCTAATGAATAAAATAAAATTTGTAAAATGTTAATTATGTTAACTTATTTAAATGGCTAATTAAATGGTAAATAACTAAATAAATAAATAAATAATTATTTAGGATAAATCTTTATTATGTATAATTAAATTAAGCTAAAGAATTAAATTCGAAGAAGTTGGTAGCAACGCGACTTAAGGATTTGAAATTGTAAATTTTATAGTTCTAAAGTTTTCGGTTGCTACAATGTCCACACTCACACTTAAATTTTAATGTAAATGTACACTATAACTCTACTTGTGCAACGCTCAGGTGAAAAAATCTAGTTTATTTATTGAAAAAGAGAAATGGTATGTAACACCACTAGTACTTAGTACTATATCAATGTGACATTAAATGATAAGTTGAATTAAGTGAGCCATTTATTCATTCAATTAATTTCATTTATCATTTAATGTCACATTAGTTGTCACCTAAACTGGTGTTAAGCGCCACTAGTGCTACATAGCATTATTCTAAAAATAATATTATAGGTATGTTCGTAACTTTTCCTCACTTTTCAACTATATATTCTATTAAAAAAATCGCTTTCTCACATAATTAATTCTCAAAAAATCTATTTGACACTAGTCAAAGTGTTTGGATTATAATCTGGATTATAATATGCTACGTGGTATCATTTTATTAGTTATTTTTGTAAAAAGTAAACAATTACAGCTTGACTTTTACTTTTTGAAAAAAGTAAAAATAATAAAATAATAACGTATGACAAATTATAATTCAGATTATAATATGAATATCTAGCCAAACACTTTAGCACCCTCCAAATGGCATAGATGACACCATCTCAACGAACTGCTTGAAAGTTTTTATTTATCTCTTTGAATATCAATATTAATTATTTCTAAAATTAATATAAATTAAGAATTGCGTGTAGGGTAATTTTGTTGGGTGGAAAAGGGAGAAATGATAAGGCGTCATACTTATGGTACCATTATGGTATTATACACTCATGTGACTTGTTTAAATATACGTCACATGGGAAACCCACATCGATCTAAACACTATGTGGACATATGATGTCACTAGTGGTGGGAGGCCAGAGGGCCCACAGTGGGCCTTCCCCACTCTAAAAAAATTGAAAAAGAAAAAAATATATATAAATATATATAAGGTTTAGTCGTGCGTATTATACAGTTCATCACTCTGACCCGCCCTCTAATAGTGTCTGACTCTACTAGTGTATAATGTTATACGTTTAGTGGGTTATTATTTCTTGTGTAGAAGGTAAATGGGTCCACCGTCCACATCTTACATGTGTGCCACGTATGTGGAGCATAACGGCACGAGTTTGGTGAGAGGAGGAAAAGTCCAAAACCGCATGCTGATATCATTGTAACAATGTAGATACCCAAAATTAGCAACCAAAAGTTGGCATTCTGTCAAAATCGCTTTCTTCATTCACACAATTCACGCCGCTGGACAAATATTCTCTCAACTACTTCTACTAAATGATAGTAATATAGTCGTTTGAATTGTAATATAGTGGTTAAATTCTCAAATTTCAATTACGGAGTTTAAAATTTAAACTACACATGTGTCTCCTCTAATTTCACTCTCCTCTCATAATAATGTATATTTGTAAGTCTTGTTTGTTTTTCACTTTCCAATTTTACATTTGTTTTTTTATTTTCTCTAGCCGGTCAATAATAACTTGACTTTTAAGGGGAAAGAACAAGAAGAAGTCAAAAAAATTTGTAATAAGTTGGGTCTCATGAATTCATGCGTTGGTTCTTGATTTCACCATATGAAATGGAGTGATAAATACTCTTGAAACATCATAAATTTTTTTTGGAGAGTCATTGTTTGACTTCTATATTTTTCGTTTTATTAATAATAATACTTCCTTCGTCTCACAAAAATATCCCCTTTTCATTTTTCACATGTGTTAAGAAAACTTAATTAATGTTGGGGAAATGTATAATTTAAGCATGTATTTCACTTTAAATTTTCTTTATTGTTTATTACTACGCATAATAAATAGATGTATTTTAAAAAACCAAAAAGTTAAATAAAGAAGCGAGAATATAATTTCGGACTAATAAAAAAGGAATAAGAGAATATCTTTTTGAGACCGAAGGTGTAATAATTTCTCACTTATAGTAGAAATATCTTTAGTTTTTTAAAGTTTCACCAAATATGATACTCACATGAAAATGCAAACACAATCACGTTTTCTACACAAGCATTTTGATTTAACTGGAATTAATATACTAGCAGCACAATTAGCCGATGGTCACATGAATAAGAATGTGAAATCCCATAAAATAAGCATTGACTAGGTATATAAAAGCAATTTTAGAATCCTAGCGATTTTGGTAAAACATTAAATTTGTATTTTACAAGCTTTTATTACTTAAGTAGGCATTTGAAATTTATTTGAAACTAAAAATCATTCAAATTGATCATTTATATATTTCACAGGATTCGCCCGTGCTAAAACACCGGAATAGCATAATGGCATTTGACTATGGAAACTCGTGAAAATCAATGAATGTTTTCGTTCTATACCATTGTGATACGAATTTCTATAGATTTTAATCATTAATGCATAAAGTTTTTATAATGTGGTTTTCCAATCGTTGTGTTGTTTTCAAAACCTTTAACGCTATTTCAAAATTAGATATATTTATTTAAATATAATCAAGTAATTATTTAAATAAGTAGAACGTTATTTTCAAATACTTAGAAATACAGTTCTTTTGAGAATGGTCAAGCAGGCAACGACACTCTCATACTGTAAAACCCACATAATTAATGAATTAATGTACTACCAACTAGTTGCCTTTTAAGTACGCTGTCATCGCCGTCACTCCCTTGCTTACAATATATCCCAACCCCACAAACCAAACTTTCTATGTAACCTTCATCTGTGTATTACATATATCTCCATATTCTCCTCCTTCTTCTTCTTCTTCTTCTTCTTCTTCTTCTTGCCCATGTCTAAAATGGAAGATCCTAATAAGCTCAACTTCAATAGCATATCGCCGATGTCTCAAAATTCTGATCATCACTCAGAAGAAGTTGAAGAAGAAGATTCTAACAAGAACCTGCCGAAAACTCCAAAGATGGAAAAGGATACAGAGGAGGTGACGCCACCACCGGCCACAGGGGACAAGAGGAGTGCGGCTGACAAAGACAGCAGCGGCAGTGAACACAAGGATGAAGAAAGCAGCGGAAGTGGTGGTGATGGTTTGGACCATGACAAACATACAAGGACTGAAAGAGGAAGGAGAAAGAAGATGAGAGACATGTTTGCAAATCTTCGTGCTTTGCTCCCACAACTTCCTCCCAAGGTAAAGCCTAGCAATTGATGAGAAATACAAATCTAGAGTTGGTACTTCTGTTTCAAAATAGAAATTAAAGATCAAGGCATTTTCATTCCTATATTTATGACATAAATGGATACATTAATACATGTCTATTGTGAATATGCGAACAAAACTGTATTAAATGAAACATCTATTTATGAAATTTATGCAGGTAGACAAGTCAACCATTGTCGAGGAAGCTATAAAGCAAACCGGGAAACTAGAGGAAATTCTTGGGGTACTCGAGAAGCGAAAGCTTGAAAAACTTCAACGTTCCATAACTCCCTCTCCCTCTCCCTCTCCCTGTGTAAATTACAATCCAAAGATGGTCACCTCACAAAAACACACCACAAATACTAGGGAGGCATTCTTAATCGATCAACGATATCCTAAAAATAACTCGAGCCCCCGTCACACCAACTTCATTTTCGATATCCCAAAGAAGTCCACCCTTTTTTGGAACATGGAAATTCCCTTATATAACTCTAAACGTATGCGGACGAGACACCCATATCTGCATCTATTGTCCGAAGAAGGCAGCCGGTCTTCTTGCTGCGGTTTGCTACGTTTTGGAGAAACATAAAGTGGAAGTGATCATCAAAGAAGCATGTGCATGATTCAAGCCCATGTAAGTGATCAATGAAAATGAGTTAAATATGATATTCAGTTCTATTCATTACTGTGTAACTCGTAGTTTATTACTTAATTTATTTATTTATAATGTTTGACATGTAACAGGCAAATAGAGTTTGTAATGATGAGGGAGAGGAGGTATTTGAGGTGGAAGAGATATACAAGCAAGCTGCAGGAGAGATAACCCTCTTTCTTAATTCTAGCAGATAGACTTAAAAATTCCAATTTGAAAAATGCTGCTAGACGACATTTGCTGATGTACAAGCTGCCCTTTTAATTATGTCCATATAATTGTTCTTGTCATTAGATTATGTAATATATATATATATATATATAACTTCTAGTCCTTGAGAGGGACGGATCCTTAGTACGGCAACAGAGTAGTTAAAAGTGACAATATGAAGGAGCCAATAGCATTGGCCTTCAATAGCATTGTGCAAATGCAATAGCCACCAGTAAATGCGTCAACCAAGTCAAGCCCAGATCGTCATTCCAAATGGACCGAAAAAAAAGCCTGAATGGAGAAAGATATAGAAACATAGCCAAAGGAGTGATCAAAATGGCAAGGATACTTGGCAAGAATTGTTCCATCGTTATCAAAAGGTCGTTGTCCAATAAGTAACTCCATTGAGTATTCTGTAGTGTAGGTACTGGCTAGAGAGGAACATCAACACCAGCAAAACTCAAAATCACAATTCTGACAATAAATATGGCTTCGAGACAATCAGCCGCACTAGGATTGAGAGACGTGCTTGATTATTTCTGTTGGATTCATTCTACTCCATTGTATTTTACTTCGATGAGGTGAGGATTTCGCATTGAACAAATTTTCAGCTTCCACAATAAGTTCTTCCGTTTCATGTCAAGCACATGCATCTTCAGTCATATCCCTTTGCCCAACAAGGTACGGAATAAATCAGAGTTCCCAAAACAAATGAAATACCAATTGTGATCATAGCATAAGCATATGCCATCCATGGCTGCTTGCTCTGTATCATTTTGTGATATTCAGCAATAAAAGTAGAAACAGTACTTAGACAACCAGGTAGCCCAAATTGTAATGCTGTTGCAACAGTGTCAAAATCCTTGGTATCAACCTGTGCCAAAACACGTTCATTGTTAGAAGACAACATATTTCAAGAGAGAGAGATGCGATTAAAATAGCCTAAAATTAATTGATCAAAGTCAACCCTTGTTTCTCTCTTTCAAATTTTCCCGGATTACCGAAGGAGATGACAGGGCTGGAATGCAGTGGTGTTGACATAAGAACTCAGAAGTTGCAATAGGCTGGATGAAGTGGTAAGCTGGTTGGTGGGCGAAGATAATGGGTGGACTGAACTGGAGATAGGGACCGTATATATTTGGAAATTGGAATTTTACAATACAGTTTAGTTCTAACTTGCCAATATGAACTAGATTTCTTAACACGCAACTTCGCTCTTAGGCTTTTTGGTTAAGTTCCTCTTTCAAATTGCCTTTAGAGCGATCTTCTTTTGCCACATTTGCTTTTGGTCTATAGGTAGAAGATTTTCAACCTTCGATTTTAGTCCTCTCCTCACATTTGTGATCAATTGTGATGATTTTGGAAAAGAATGAGTCGTGATAAATGGATTTTACGAGTTCCCTTCATGGTTTCATAATTAAAAAGAGAAAAGCAAGGTGAGAGCAATCAAATAAAGTAGACTAAGACACTGAGATATGAATTAGACAGCACGAGACATTATTAAAAAAGAAAAGCTAGAAAGTTGTGTAGTATATTATCAATATGCTGGCGAAAGGATTTGAAACTTACCACTTTCTTTAGAGTTGCCAACGCAGCCGATATGCAAGCTGCAAGAATGTTGGCAGCAAGAGTCCCAAGAGGTATCCATTTTAGTGATCCACCACGTCCATTATAACGAGCTAAGAACCACCTGATCCAGACACCAAGCGGTCCGATTATACAAGCCAAGAACAGCATAGTGTGCCTACTGTCACTTCTGAAATCCCTCTTCACTAAAATCCCAAACACAATCAATGATAAGCCAAGGATCAACAACATCACCACCATGCTTGTGAATTGGCAAAGCCGTTCATGCGAGTTACAAAAACTTGTACACCTAGAGACGATGCCATTAGAACTTTTATCTGACCTTCTTATGATCCATTTAAATCCTTTGGCAGTATGAATCCCAAAAACGATTGAAGAAGCAGCTAGTAACATGCCTGCGAATGTAAATTTGGGTAAAGTTAAACCAGAGAAAAATTATTCAAGTTTTTTCTGCCTGTTTCAGTTTTTAAGAGGTTCCAACTGGAAATCAACTCTTCCATTTGCCTTTGTATATACAGATTATAAAATATATTTTGGTACAGCAAGTACCTATAAAAAATCCAAGAAAAGCAAAAATCCAACGTCCTTCTCTACTTATATCCAACATATTCTGATTCCAGCCACTGAATGTTGTAAGGCTTCCTAAGAAACCAGTCGTCAATCCAATAGCCAACTGATCTGAAATTTTTGTAATATCACCTTTGAAAACAAAACCAAACCAGCCCATCAAGAATGAACCAACCTGAAACAAAACACATAAACTTGCGAGATTAGCAGATAGAGAACGACCTGTAGGTCAATAACTTCAATGTCCTTATGACATGTTTTATGAGGTCAATAGGACTTCATTGTATAATAAAAAGAAAGAAAAAGAATTTTAACCTTGTCCATTGCAATATCCACTACCATCAAATATTAAGTACCAGCAAGCAATTCTTGTTCAACATTGCATAGACAAAATGAGGTGATATCTAGTTGCACATTATCTATTTTTATAACACATTATATCATTGTACAAATTACATTTAAAACACTGAGAGCGAGAATCTTGAGTTCACGTGCATGTGTTTGGGTTCAACAAAAGCACATAAGTGAGTAGGGCAAGTTTCTTTTACTGGTGGGAGCGTTTTGTGTGTGTGTAAGAGAGAAAGAGAGAGAGAGAGAGAGAGAGAGAGAGAGAGAGACCATGTTTGAAGCAAGATCAGAGTACATATAGTTTTGGTCACTTGTAGCACCAACTACCTCTGGTCCAAATAGCTCTCGGAGACCATACCTAG
>CAVNYN010289230.1:12986-51958 GCA_963692815.1 Nyctanthes arbor-tristis | reverse complement strand
TGTTGTTAAACACGACTTACCTTCCCACGTGCCCATGTCTCGTTCCCACACTCATCCAGAAAGGAGATACATACTTGAATAGCACGTTGAGGGACATGGGAGTCGTTACTGTCAAGTTTCATACCCGTTAAGGCCATAACGGCACCATGCCGCGGTTTTGGGTCTGTAGCAGTATAGATGCAGTGATGGCTCTGCGTATGGATTTTGGGGCCCCCCTTTCACCGGGATGCACGAATCACAACTTCCTTACTGGATATCACTGCGACGGCCTCGTTGGAGCAACGGTGAGGGGCCCTCCTTTGTCATATGTTGTTAAACACGACTTACCTTCCCACGTGCCCATGTCTCATTCCCACGCTCATCCAGAAAGGAGATACATACCTGAATGGCACGTTGAGGGACATGGGGGTTGTTACTGTGAATTTTCAAAACATCTCTTGCACGCTAAGGCCATAACAGCACCATGCCGTGATTTTGGGTCCGTAGCGGCATATGTACAATGATGGCTTTTTCCCAAGATTTTGGGGCCTTCCTTCCGTTAGGATCTACAAATAAGGACTTTCTTGCGGAACAGGATTTAGATGACCTCATTTGAGCCTGGCGGAGGAAGCACTTGCACACATATGTTGTTAAACGCGACCTATCTTCTCGAGTTCTAATGTAGGTCATCTCGTACTGGACGCTTACACCTACGCTCTTGAAAATAGGATATACATACTTTACAAACACATTAGCGGACATGGGGGTCGCCGGCCTCAAGTTTCGAAACATTTCTAGCTCGGTAAGGCAATAACGGCACCATGCCGCAATTTAAGAAGCGTAGCGGCATGGTGCCGTATAAGGCTTTCTCTGTAGTTTCCGAGGCCGGCCTTTTTACAATTCTGCAACTCGATAAAAGGAGGGCCCTACAAACTGCTTTAAACTGGAATCACGATGTCCATGCCGTGACGTTATGCATATCACGGAGTACATGCCGTGACGTTGATTTTTACGCAGGAATACCCGAATATATAAATTTGACTGGTTCACAGTTGACATAGGTGAACTAACATTTGGGCATCTATTATTTTGGTCCCAAAATAACACAGGCAAAAATATGGAAAACCAACAATAAGGCAGCAACTTCCGATCGAGGCAATCAACCCACAATTGGAATAACTAAGAAATTATGAAATAAGCAAACATGAAATAAGGCACGAAATATAAGTAGTGCTTCTCTCCAGCACAACAAGACAACCAACACACATTTGGATGTTTACACCTTCCCTATCCGAAGAACTCGCTTCCTGAGAAACCTCCCATGCATTCTTCCGAAGTATTACTATCGATTGTAGGGTCAACATTGGTGTCCTAGTTGTCGGGCCTGCCATTCGGGTCAAGGGACATGGTAGGTCGATCTGATTCAACGTGCTCGTCAGCCCTGCTCGACAGATAGGAGGCATTACGATGACGCTAAATCAATGTGTTTGGCAAACAAATAAACTGACAACCATAATGGGATGACTATAAATAACTAAATAAGCTGACAACCACAAGTACTGGATATGCATTATTAACTAAACTGACCTTGGTTGCGTATGCTCACAGGTACGACGATCATGGCCCACTGCCTTATACGCCCCGCAACGCCGCACGGCCTGCGGTATGGCCTTCTCTCGACCTGGCATCAACTGCTTGTTCCCGTCTTTGCTTCTTACTGGTTGTGGATCACGTATGACAACTGACGGTCATGTTTCACCCCGAATGCTTAATTCATTCTCGACCGCTGGGCTGTCCTTGAGGTCGGGTATTGTCGGATACACCTCGTCAAAAATCTGATCGAGCATAGAGGCGCCCTCCTCCGTCAAAGATGCTTTCTCAATCAGTTTGTGATACTTCTCGGCCAGCCGACGGGTGCGCTTCACGTACCCTGGGCTCTACGTTTGCCTCGGGGTGACACAAAACACGATGTTCGACTTCGCCTCTTTTGTCCACCAGCGCGGTATGTATTTTTCTGGTAACTCTTTAAACTGTTCAATCTGCATTGATAGAAAGCACAACAATTTATCTTATCCTACCATTTATAGTTAAAAAAATGAATTGGTAAAAACACTGCACCAGCATCCAATATAGCATGTGCCTACAAGGTATCCCTTCAGACTCGAACTTACGACAACTGCACGCCACATATGCAGTAGCAATGTCATATGTGACTTGGCGCTTATGATCGGGGACCTTCCCGGCATCATACGGGCGAACCTCGTAGATCCGGGCCTTCTGTGTGCTCCCCTTAAGTGAGCAGATGTATGATTGACAGCTATGTAACTCCGACAAAAATATCTTGAAATTAGCCCTGGTGTACCGTTCTACCATCTGCCTTTCCATGAGATTTCCAGCAGCTGTCACAATCCTTTCATTCATGTCAACGTGATCGGTCTGAAGCTCCAAGTGTCTCTGCCTCTCTAGTGCTCTCTTGAACCTCGTGCAAAGATCATTCAACGAACACCCAGGGCTCAAGTATCTCTTGAAAAATGCATGAGTGCTCTCAGCCCGCTACGAACTAGTCATTCCAACTGAGAAATCACTCTTGAGAAATGCCGGCACCCACCGCTCTCTCAACTCCTACATATTACCCAGCCATTTGTTCTTACCAAGTTGAGTGGTTGACATCAATTCGGCCCAAAGGATCTCAAACTCAACAGCTGACTTAGAGCTCCAAATGTAACCCCTCAACTTGTCGACATGCTCCTTATGCGCTACGAGGCACAGTTTCTCTGGAAACTTTGCTAAGATATGCCAAATACACAAGCGGTGAATTGTGTTTGGGAACACCTGTCTTACTGCTGCGGCGATGGCATTGTCCTGATCAGTGATTATCATCTTTGGATGGAGATGTCCAGGCACACAATCAATAAATTTTTCAAATAACCAGGCAAAGGAGTCTTTGTCTCTGATTAGCGAGGACCCCAAGTCTGAATACTATAGTTTACCTATGATTGTTAATGCCAACAAATTGGCAAAACCACATCCTGTATTTGTTACTATTGAAAGTGCTGTCGAAAACATTGATATCCCCAAAATAGGCATACACGTTACGCGATCCGAGATCGGCCCAAAAGCACCGCACAAGTTCATCATTCCCAGCAGTCTTGTAGGGGTAGTAGAAATTTTCGTTGATATGCTTCTCTGACTCGAAATGGTCAATGACTGTTTCTACATCATGACCCGTCACTGCTGCCTGTACATCCCGTATATGATTCCTTATGTCTCTCTCAAGGTAACCTACTGAGGATGGCCCACCAGAGTCGACCTCTAAAAACCTTCACAGATCGGATGTGGACAAGTTTGCATCAGAGAACTGTTGACTAAGGGTCTTCTTTGCTGCTGAGACCTCTCGGTGAGATCGCAGTAAGTGAACTTTGCGCGGTGTAGCAAGTGGATGGTTATGTGTTGGCAAAAACTTCTGACAGACCACCCGTCTCCGTCTTTGTGTAGGCGGACTCCCATCCTTGCTTGACAGCCGGTTCTAATGTCACCACGAGTCTGTTCCCCCAACCGCTCAACCATATGCTTGAACTTGTTCTGCCATCGCATGTCTTTTTGCCCTTCTTTATTACAGACAAACATTTTGCATGCATACTCTTGCTGTGAGTTCCTTTTGCAACTCCCAATCTAGACACTAAACCCTGCTTGCCTTGCATATTCATTGTAGAACGAATATCCATCACCCGCCGATCGAAATTGCTGCCCAACCTTCGATACAGCCGCTTCAGGCACTTTCGGGACATATAACGCATCATCTTTATCGGACTCCGTTCCTACACAACAAATATATTCGTATTACTGACTTAATCAAAAAACTAGTAAGTCAAAGTAGTTATTTAATACCCTCAGGGCTCATTATCTCTTACTGTATGCGCGCAGTGAACTTTTACACTCATAGGTACAAACGCATCTCTACCGTGTAATTAACTTATAACTCAAAATCGATGCAAGAAGAATTATAAAAATAGTATAACTATGCATACCATACGTACTTTTAAAATTTTTCAAACAATCAAACTTGTGACTCACTTTGACGGCCTTCTCCATACAGAATTTTTAATGTCTTCTAGAACGCATAATACCTCAGACTTTAATTTAGCCCTAGCTATTTTAAGGCTTGTGTCACGTACCTGGTTCATTACTCACATCCTTCCCATTACGCGGTTGGGGTTCTGTCACTGAGTGTGATGTTGACATAGTTTACGACTATCCCATCGTCACCTGTGACAAATACATGTTTGACATGAAGTCGTAGCGACGTAATAAACATATTACTAGGAAATGGGTTACATTTGGATTCCACTATCACCTTCTAATATATAGATTATCCGAGAGTGGGTTATATTTTTTCCTCTCAATTTTTTCCGTTTCGCATTTATATAAACAGGTATTAATGACAGCGCCTGAGAAGCCAAAGAGGTAGTTTAAAAAATCATATGTTGACGCATATATGTTTAGTTTTTAACTTTTCATTAATTGCATATGTATACAGTTCATTTCATGTTTCATGAAGCCAAAAATACATCAAACTTGTCAAAACTATGTGCGATGAAGGTAATGTCGAAATAAGCATTGAAATGAAGACTCTAAAGTTTATTCAATCATACATGCATACATAATAGTTTCCTATAGGATTTATGTAAATCATCAACTTCTACCCATAGGCCATTGCGAGTCATTAGGATGTCTTAATCATACATTTTGCATCTTAGATACAAAACCAATTTTGAAATCCTACATAGAATATACGTAGACACAAGAAAATGTAATGTATTAATTTTATGGACAGATAAGATATGATGAGAATTGATGAATATAATTATGAAAGATATTATAAAGGAAAAGAAAAATTAACACCACAAGCATAAGTGATGATCCTTTCAAGCAATAATTGCTACTAGTTGGGGAACAAGTACCCTTCATGAGGTGAAGCTTTGTTTTTTATTCTCTCATAACAGCAAATTTAAGAGTATGACTGGTTCAACACTGCTCAGCACTCTCATGTGATGTATATTCTTCAAGTGAATGCAGCCATATATTCCATAAATATTCAGATATTATATTCCATGTAGTCTTGAAATAAATTCAATTTTTCAAACATTTTTAGACCTAGAAACAATATAAGATTTCGACATGATTCTTCATGAAACAGACTCAAAATTGATCTTCACAACGAGGATTTCTTCTATTTCTAATACCATCCAGAGCTTAATGAGATCGTCCATAAAAACTGAGAAATAGATACAGTGAATAAAGGATGACTAGCACCAAGATGCACTGTAAATATTACATACATCCCCACATAACTTCTCTCAAGGGGAACTAAAAAATCAAAATGAAAAGTTGAACATAACTCCAAACAAATGCTAGCTAGCTCATCTTAATCTGTCACCTCTTATGAAAACCACCAAAACTAATATCATGCATCCTCTAATTTCACCAAGGCAGCATATCGTGGGTAATGCTATACATTACTTGACTGATCTGTGGAATGATAAGCCACTTGTTGTTTCAGTGATGAAGTTACCAAATATCTAAAAGTATTTTCCATCCTTCAATAGCAACTTGATATCTTTTGCAGCGATTCTTGTTTCATTGTTTTTTGTTGATCTTCCTACGTGTTATGTCCTTTTCATAACTCCAATATATTATTAGGAGCCATATAAAGAAGGTTCATGTTGTCTCAAGACTAGTGGTTGTACTAATCTACATTCTGCTAATATGGATTAACAAGGAGATAACAAAATGAGACCGTAGATATATATATATATATATATATATTAGCCAAAATGAAATTTACACAACTAAGCCAAATTGTGGTGTTAATTACATGACATGTTAATCCACTAAGAAGATGAATGCATTACACATTTCCCTACTGTTGCGAAAACTATATGGTGCTGTGTCATTTAGTAGGGAACAATAGATTACCAGGTTGTAGCTAACATATAATCTATTTTATGTTAAAAACAACTGAATGAAATTTATCTCATTGGATTTTGGTTGAAACTTTGTACTTTCAGGCTGTCAGCATAACAATTACATCAGTGTTCTACTATGGGCAGTTCAGTTTGGGGAAGAAGCTGCCATTTGCATGATTTAAATTACTTTTATTTGAAGTGGACCACTAGTAAATGTAATCCAAAGCTTAAAAAATTAAAGGAAAAATATGTTTCAGTCGTAGCTATAATATGCCTACTTAAAGGGGAAAAAATTTTTAAGTTCCACCTTCTGACCTTGGGATTCTTGCACAAGTTTTTTCAGTTAACTATAGCATTTAGCTTCCCATACCAAGCAACAACACTGGAAAACAATGATAATATTTGTCATGAAATTGGCAAAAAATAAAAAAAAAAGAATAGAATGAATTACCGCAAAAAAGATACATTGTTAAAAAGAATAAAAACCTGAGATGCACCAATAAACTGACAGGATCAACCTCTCACTAGTTATTAGAGAATATCTAAGATTTTATATATAAAAATCATGATACAGCATCAGCCTCTCCAGTTCATTTTGAGTTCTAACTAGAAGGATGCAAACAATTTCGTACTTAAAAGAGATGGATCTACCTGAGACATCAAGTTCAATAAAATCTGTCATGAATAACTAAGAATCGCTTTTTAGGTCAGTAATGTTGGGAATTAATGCAAATTCCCCGATTACGCCCGCAGGACCGTTGTTCAAGGAATTTAATTGAGACAAGAAAAATAAAAGACGAAGACGAATTTAACGGACTATCAAAACTTTTCACTATATGATTAAAGTCGCTACAACCATACAGAATTTTCACTCGCCAAAACCCATCCCCCAAGTATTACAAGAAAAATATACCAAGCTTTATCGTATCTACCAATTTCTACCCTTTGCCCAACCAGCAAACAATACAAGAAATCCGAAGACGCTAGGCTACTATTTTTCTTCACAAGACTCTCTGACCCGACCCAAGTGACACCGAGAAAATCACCCCTAGTTTTACCACACCTAATTTTCTACCATTCGAACAAACCACGAAGAGTTACAAGAAAACTCTTCAAGGTGCTAGACTCACTAATTTTTTCCTCAACTCGCTTGTATCACTTGTGTATTAAAGAAGAAGAAAACATCTCTATTTATAGGCTTCGTTTCCTAGGAAGACAAGACAATCCTTCTATAATTTGGATTCCTTTTCCTCCTAGAATTCTTCTTCTTTCCCTTTCCTTTTCAATTTTGGATTATTTTTGGCAATAAACCCAACAATCTCCACCTTGCCAAAATAAGCCAAGATCCTTATCTTCTCCAGTCTTGTACACAATACTTGAGAAATTACCAGGTAAGCCTTTGACACACTTTGACAGCCCCATACTCCACCACATGAGTATATATAACCACTTAGAATTAATAACAAATTCTAAGCATTTCATCGGCTCAATGTCAAAATAAATGTGCTGATATTTGTGGTGTAACTCTCTCGTTGGCTTTCCAGAGAGCTCATCAGCCATCGACATTACTACAAACACACACCTTGCATCACCGCCAACCAATGCCGTGTGTAAATACAATCGCTAGAAGTAACACACATCCTTTACCATGGCACCTAGCGACACGCCATGGGGATGTACTCACATACTTCATAGCACATCTCCACTGCCCTCGCACCAACAGAGTAGGATTGTCCAAATATGAACAGAAGCCGAACCTGCTCCACCTGGACAATGTTTTCTTATGTGGTTAGCCAGTCTACAACACCAACAAGTTGCAACAACCACCAGTCTCCAGACAATCTCATTGAGAATTTTTGTATCTGTACCAACTCGCAAAGAACTAAACAATTTTTCCAGGTGCAACAAATTTGAAGAACCCCTTGCCGGATTCACCTCTCCAAATTGATGCCATAATTCCTTCACAGCAAATATTCTATGAATATTTACAAGAACATTCCTGGCTAAATGGAGACACGTCCTGGTTCCAGTTTTCAAATATAAATCTTCCCAATCACTATCGCTCAAACTGGTTCCAACAACTTTGTTAGAACAAGGAGAAGGTTTTCCTTTGAAAGCTTTAAATTGCCCAATCAAAATCAAGAAATTCCAGACTTGTTCTAGCCACAAGTCAAACTTGATTATCACAATTTCGCACTTTGCCATATCTTTCCTCTGCTCCACCTCGAACAAAACCTGACGCTCTGATACCACTGTTGGGAATTAATTTAAATTCTCCTATTACGCCCGCAAGACCGTTGTTCAAAGAATTTAATTGAGACAAGGAAAAATAAAAGAACGAAGACGAATTTAACGGACTATCAAAGCTTTCCACTATATGATTAAAGTCGCTACAACCATACAGAATTTTCACTCGTCAAAACCCATCCCCCAAGTATTACAAGAAAAATATACCAAGCTTTATCGCATCTACCAATTTCTACCCTTTGCCTAACCAGCAAACAACACAAGAAATCCGAAGACGCTAGACTACTATTTTTCTTCACAAGACTCTCTGACCCGATCCAAGTGACACCGAGAAAATCACCCCTAGTTTTACCACACCTAATTTTCTACCGTTCGAACAAACCACGAAGAGTTACAAGAAAACTCTTCAAGGTGCTAGACTCACTAATTTTTTCCTCAACTCGCTTGTACCACTTGTGTATTAAAGAAGAAGAAAACATCTCTATTTATAGGCTTCGTTTCCTTAGAAGACAAGACAATCCTTCTATAATTTGGATTCCTTTTCCTCCTAGAATTCTTCTTCTTTCCCTTTCCTTTTCAACTTTGGATTATTTTTGACAATAAACCCAACAAGTAAATGGCATAAATTAGTAATCGACAACTGAAATGAGAAGCGTCTTTTGACTCAATAAATTTATTATCCTTTCATACCATGCCAAAATTCCATTGATGTAGTAGAAAAATTCAACCAAATGATGCCGAAATCACGATAACAAAATATTCATGTCTATACAAGTATAAAGATCCAAACCCAAGTTCACTTCTTTGATATTTTCAGCCTCCACCAGATTCTTTTTGCCAACTACATGGAGGATTTCCAATATAATTTTATTATCCTTTCATGCCATACCAATGTTCCAATAATGCCCTACAAACATCCAACCAATTTTTGCCAATTCACCAACACAAACTAACAAACAGACAACAAACAATTCCTCAAATCCAACAAAATAAAGCATGTGGCAGTAGGATATCCAGGAAAAACCAAAGCAAAAAGGGGAAAAAAATAACCTTTCATTCATGTTGGCAGTCGGATTTGCTACATTAAAAGAAATAACAAAGGAAAAAAAACACAAGACATTGAGCATCAAACTGGGCAGACAGAAGTAATCCCCAAAAAAAAAAAAGAGAAAAAAACACGAGATGTCAAAACCTTAGACTGCCCGCATTTTTATAGCACAACCAGGGCTCGTCGGAAATTCTAACTCCACCATTCGGCGGTTGGACAGTGAGTTGAGGGGGCGAGCGTGTAAGAGAGAGTCATTGGGAGAGAAATAGCAAAATGTAGACCGAATGTGAGGTCGTCTCCTCCGTCGTTCACCGGTCGTCTCCTCATGTGGCTGACGGAAAGTTGTATAGTGGGGCGTTGGCTGGGGAGTGAGAGTGGGGACAGTGAAGGTGGCGGAATGGGGACGGTGGAGGCAGCAGAATGCTAGAATTGGCAATTAAGCTGAATTAGGGATTTAGTGCCGAGATTTTTGGACTTTTTTTTGGTTTTATTTCCTTATTTACCCAATCAGCCATTCCACATCAGCGCCACCTAACCCTCTCACGGTGTAACCCCACATTACTCTCACGGGTGAACAAATTCACTGAATAACTCTATTATATATCTTAATGCTGTTGAACAAGAATAGGACCCACAACCCTGTTATCCAACCCCAACTTTTCTCTTTTATTTTAATTTTTTTTTGCAGAATATTGAATTGTTCACAGCAAAACAGCTATAATTTTCCTGGGAATTATACTTCTAACTGTCGTTCACATAAGGAAATCGACCAGTCTTTCAATTCTGAGCCTAATTACAGATAAGCGTGCCTCTCTCTCTCTCTCTCTCTCTCTCTCTCTCTCTCTCCCTCCTCCCCCTCTTCCCCTACTCGCCCAGTTGCTCGATCTTCTCTCGCCGTCGATCGATCTTCACCTATATCAACAGGATCTTCTACTTGCTCGACTTCTACTTCCACTTTTCGCTGAATCGTTTGCCGGAATTTTCTTTGTTTTGTTCTGGTTTTTAACCTCCTATGTAATATTGACCCCCAGATCCGGCAAGTGTTTTTCTTTTCTGGCAATAGTTTTCCATAGAGGTTGAGTTATGCTTATGAAATTTTTTGTCAAAACAGATTTGTAGATAGATTAAGTTTTATCCCTTAAATTAATTTATTCTTTGAAATTGCTTAATTGATGTCATTATTTTCTACATGTTGTAGAATTTGTAAGTATGTGCATATATATATATATATATCAATCTCCAGTTCGCAAGCCGATAGTGGTGGCTTTGATTAATTGGAAGTCGAATTCCATCTCAACTGGTGCTTCTTCTGCCACGCTTCTTAGTGTTGCAACGCTTTCCAATCAGTCCAATTCTTCTTCCAAGTTCAATTTTCTTCCATCCAGGTTGTTTTACAAACGTTTTGGAATTTATGTTAATAATGAATTTGACTATTCGACTCAAAATCTTTATGTATATCTTTTACTAACATTTTTGAATTTCGGTTGGTTTTGAGTTGACGGTTTGATTCAATAGTTTCATGAGGAGAGGACATGACTAGGAATTCGATACTACATATTCCATTATAGCTACTGGACTTTGATTCTCTCAGTTTTTTCATGAATATCATGCTTGCTTAAATTGATTATGAATTTGTACGCACTTTCTTTGTCATGTTCTATTGGATTAATTTATATTTTCTAACTCATTTGTTGCTCAAGAATCCAAATTGGGGGTCCCATTATTATTTTAAGTGAAGACAGATGATTTGTACTGAGTTGCCTTTCTCTTTCTAAATATTCATAATAGGTTCTCAATTCTTCAAAAATTTTGTATTTTTCATCTTGAGAAGTTGGTTCTTTTATTGATATGATGTATGAAATATTATTGAATATATGTTGGCATTTCCCTTTTCCTTGGATTTCTCTGCTTTTAATAGATATGGGTTTTAGCTTCTTTTTGTTGAATTTGATTGTGCAAAGTTCACTACCCCAGAGATTAGACCTTTTTTTTTGAAGTCCAAAGATTAAATCTTTCAATACATAGAATTTGAAGAGCTTAATTTGGAAAGTGGCCATCTTTTTTGCGTGTAATTTGGAAAGTGGCCATCTTTCTTGATTTATATCAATTGAGTTTATTGGGTTGTGTGTTTCCTTCATAAAATTTTTAGCAAACAGCTTCTAAACCTAGAAGTTATCAATTTTCAGTGGTGAGATTGAAAGATCGTACATGACAGATTGGTAATGGTGATTATTGGTTGGTGATCACTTTTGCTAATGATGATTTTGGTTGGTGAAAGATATATGAGCTTTCTCTTGCATCTTTCTTTCCTTTCGTGCGAAAATTTTTGTTTCTAGAAATGAAAGAAATTACAGTGAATTTGTATTGAAATTTTTTTTCATTCAGTGGCGATTTGATATGCTTATAGTGCATTGTTTTCTGGAGATTTGGAAATTTATCTTTAATATATTGGAGTTTATCTGGGGGTGTGTAGAGTAGTGAAAATGGTAATTTTTTAGTTTGCGGTGGGTTTCTTTAGACAAGATTCAAAGAAAAAATGCTTAAAAATTGTAAAACAATGAAAAATGTTGATTTATCTATCAAAAAGTTCTTATTTTGAAACTCCTTATTTTTTACGTGGTTCAATTGTTAGTTTTTTGTACAAGGGCTTCTTTAGTTTTCAATTTCTTATCTTTTCAAGGAATGGAAGAAGAAAAGAAGAAGAAAAAGAAAATCAAGCAGACAACTAAACCTACAGAATGTGCTACCGTGGATGCCATAGAATCAACTTCTGACAATCAGAGCTATGTTTTTTAGAGGCGGCATAATAATTGTGGTCAATTTCTATAGACCTAGAGTTACAAAATGCTATTGTGCGCAAAATAAATGTTGATATGGATAGAACTCTTGGTAATGGCCGTGGAGATGTAAGTTAATCTATGTTTCTGTTTGGTTCCTTGCTCGTTTTAGAAAGTAAATTAACTTTTCCTTGAAGAGAAATCACTTATTGCCCCTGTTCACATTATTTTTTGGATTAAAATGGCTCCACTAGATTGTATGCACTTCCTTTCTAATGTTCCTCTGTTCTGCATCTAGCTTTAACTGAATAATAATTGACCAAAAGATTGTGCTATTTGGATTAAAATGGCGCCACTAGATGGTATGCACATAAACAATGGAACAAAGTTTTATTGCTCTTTCTTTCTCAACGCTATCTAGAACTGTACATTCGAAAGCAAAGAGTTTTGAAAAAGACTAACTATTTAGAATGCTTGTGGGTAATCTGGGATCATCTAAGTCTTAGAGTGAAGAGGGGGTTACCATAGATTTGGCACAGCAAGGCTAGCAACCCATTTGTCAATCTAATCTAAAGAAGGAATACCAGGTTATCTACTGGCAAGAGGATATTATTCCATTTGTCAACCTTTTTTCTCTTAGCGACTGTTAATGACATATTGAACAAGATTGGATTGTCTTTAACCCTTCTCGTGCTTGTAGAGTTAGGATAGCGTACAGAAATAATCCTAGTTGTCCGGTGAGCAGGCCTCCTCTAGTTGAGAATTATACTTCGAAATGGAAGTATCACTATCGCCCTTCATTACTCAAGCTTTTTGACTTATCGAGGTTACAAGAAGATTTTCACATTCCCTCGACCATAACACTTTTTCTTCTTGTTGAGCATGAGAGAGCTGATAAACCTCCCAATGATAGTGTGACATTAACTGTTGGGATGATCGAATCGAGGGTGCAACTTCCTCTTCGTGGATTAGTTACTGATTATCTCCGCCATTGGGGATTAGCACCATCTCAAATTGCACCTAATGGTTGGAAGACCTTTCTAGCATTCATTATACTTTGGAATTTACAAGGATATGGTATCATTGATCCAAGAACCTTTGATCATTTCTACCACTTTCGGTCTTAGCAAAAGACTAGGTCTGGATGGTTTTATCTTATGTCTCAGAAGGAACTCGGGGGAAATGTTATACTTGGCCTTTGTGACCATAATAAGGATTGGATGGATGGCTAGTTTTATGTTATGGGAGATTAGATGAGTAGTCCTAGGCTCGACACCGAGGATTTTGCCATCTCACTTGAATTTTATGATCACAGTGAGTTTTTTTCCCCTCATTTTTTTTGTATCATTAGCCTAATTTATTTGACCCACGTTCTTTTGCAGGGAATCCTAATCCTCCTCAGTTTTCAGAGCTTGTGGCAAAATACAAGGCGTTGCATGACTTTCCATCTTTGAAAAGAAATTTCAAGAATTTGTTGTCGCCGGGTAACTTAAGGAGTTCTGGATTAGTTTCTGACTCACTTTATCATTTTATTCCACCTTCACTTTTTCCTAGATTTCATTCGTTCTCTAATTGGCCCTTTCATTTTTTTTTTGTTACATGTTTGACGCTTCTCTTCTTCTCATGTTCAAGCCATCCTTGTAGAGGCAAGGTTATAGCATATGATAGAGAGGTTCTTCTCAACAGGAAAAAGCAAGCATCTAAGGGTCAGAGCTCACGCCCCACGACAGCAGGGAAATCTCCTCTGAGGGTCTGGATTGGCGCCTCGTCCCAGGCTCGAGAAGAGGCCGCCTTCTGCTCAAGAGGATATCTGGGTTGGAAAGCAGGTTTTAGCTGATGTTTCTCTGTGGCCTCTTGAGACAGCCCCTCACCCTGCTCCCACTGAGCCCGTTTGGATTCCCGATGAAGAAAATCATTACCTAGGATAGAATGATGACAAGACAGAGGAGCAAAAGTTAAAGAAAGGGTTCATCCCCAAGGGTTTTAGGGACATGATGAGTTCTAAGGGTGCTCGGTCAGATGCTATAGAGTTATTGCCAGAGTCAGTGAAAAATTCTTGGCAAGTCTTAGCCTGGAGCTGGATTAAGAAACCTGAGGCTTTAGCCCGAAGGAATGGAAGTTTTGTCTAATGCATCAGCCACTGCCGCTTACCTGGAGATGGCGATGAATTATTTGGCCGATAGTAGAGAGCAGATCAGGAAGTACTAGGAGCATTTCAAAGAGATGCTAGGTCAATCTCTGGTAGATTGTGACACTGTTCTAGAGCTTGAAGAAAAGTACGCATTGCTTGAAGCTAAATTTTAGGAGTTTAAGCTTGCAACCTTTGAAGCCGACAAGAAGCATAATGAAGAATTATTCAAATAAATGTAATGACTTTTGCCTAGTATCGGTGTTATCATTTCCTAGTTGATTAGTTAACTTTTGAGGCCATGTGGACTGCTTTTGTTCCAAGTACTAGAATATATATAGTGATTTAAAACTTCAACTAACGGGATAACTCATTTTTCTTTAAATAGATTTTTTATTCCATGTGCTGTATAGTGCAAGGTTATGCTTTCAACTCCAAGTATTCCCCTCACTTAAACGATATAAGAAAGAGTGGGCATTCTCAGGACCAAATCGTATCCGACTTTTTTAATATTTTCCTTGGCCTTGGTCACTCGTTGAGTTGGCTCATGGCCGAACTAGATCTTGGGACCAAAGGCTCTGGAAATTCTGAAGACATAAGTATCTTTAGGAATGGTTTTTCTCTGGCTCGTTTAAGACCTTGGCACTTCTCACGTCCCTTAATAAGGAATGGTGCTCTACTTGGAGCCGGCAGACTTGGTTCTACCATGTTCTCTCCAAGTGGAGTCTTGCCATAGCTTAGACTCTTTAATTTTGGCTTTATTGAATAACTGGATCTCCAATTCTAGAAAATAACTTTATTTCATTCGAGTAGAACATCAGAAAGTAGTACTTACAATCCCCTTGTGCTCAGCACTTGTTTTCAAAGTATAGAGACTTTCGTTTAGATCCTAATTTCCAAGCTAAGTAGATCTCCAAGTCTGATTGTGTCCTCTTTTCCTAGACCAAATCAAGCTCCATTCTCAGGGCCTCCTCACTATGCTCTTCCTCATGATGTTGGACCCTATATGATGGGAGACCTATCTCCACAGGAATTACCGCTTCAGTTCCAAATGCCAAGGAAAAAGGTGTCTCACCAGTGTTTGTTCTGCAAGTGGTTACTTCACGACCAAAGCACTCCTAGTAACTCTTCCGCCCAAACACCCTTCAGCTCATCAAGTCTGGCTTTGAGTGTATGCTTGATTATCTTGTTCACTGCCTTCACTTGGCCGTTAGCCTGTGGATGATTTGGAGTAGAGTAATACTTCTTGATCTTTAGCTCCTCATAGAAAGCCCTGAGCTTGAGATTGTCGACTTGCTTGCCATTGTCAACTACAATTGCATGTGGAAAGCCAAAATGACAAATAATAGACTTCCAAATGAACTCAGTTGTCATCTTTTCAGTTATGGTGGCCAGAGGTTCTGCCTCAGTCCACTTTGTGAGATAGTCGATCGCGACGATCACATACATAGTAGATCATTTACCTTTTGGGAATGGTCCAATCAAGTCTACCTCCCATTCTGTAAGTGACCATGGTACCAGTACCGATATGAATTGTTCTGAAGGAACTCTGTCCATTGAAGCATAACGTTGACACTTGTCATACTTTTTAGCAAACTCAATTGCATCTTTTTTTAAACTTGGCTAAAAATAACCTCGACGAAGAACTTTGGCTGCTAGAGCCTGGCCCCTAATGTGATTGCCACGTATACCTTCATGGACTTTTCTCAGAGCATAGTTTGCTTCCTCCTTACTCAGGCACTAGAGTAGTGGCTGTGAGTAATCTCTTTTATACAAGACATCATCAATCAGTAGATACCTCAAGGTCTGATCCTCAATTTCCTTGCTTGCTTAGGGTTTTCAAGTAACGACCCATCTTTCAACTGTTGGACAATTTCATCCATCCAACTTGGTTTTAAGTCTAAAGGCATGATTATCACTTCTGTTTCCTGGAGGGCCGCACTATCAACTTTGCTAATTGGTACGCTTTCGAGTTCTTCAACACATTCACTAGTTGCTAGCTAGGCAAGGGCGTTGGTTTGGCTGTTCTTTGACCTCAAAATTTGTATCACTTCAGTACTTGTGAACTTTGCCAATTTTGACTTTGACAATTTTATTTTTATGATAAGCACCCATCTTCTCATCCTTTTTCTGATAAATTCCATTGACCTGGTTGACTATTAGTTCTGAGTCACTGTTGATCACTAACTTCAAAATTCCCATTGACTTAAGCCATTTTTACTCCTGCTAGGAGGGCTTTATACTCAGCTTCATTGTTTGTAGTAGGGCGAACCTAAGTGACTCGCAATGGTGCTTCAGCTTCATTGTTTGTAGTAGGGCGAACCTAAGTGACTCGCAATGGTGCTTCTTCTCTGGGCTGACGAGTACCACTCCGGCTCCTGAACAAGCCTCTGTAGCTAACCCATCTATAAACATTTCCCAAGTGTCATACCCTTCATTGTTCACTTTTGGTGGTTTATTAAATTCTACTATGAAAGCTGCCAAGGCTTGGCCTTTAACTGCTGTTCTCGGTTTTTAGGAAATGTCAAACTGTCTTAGCTCCAGTGACCATTTCATCAAGCGGCCAGAGGTAACAGGCTTTTGGAGAGATTGTCTCAAAGGAAGGTTTGTCAGTACATCAATTGGATGCTCTAAAAAATATGGTCTTAACATGAGCGTGGACATTATTAAGGCGTAATCTAATTTTTCAATAGTAGGGTATCTGAGCTCAGCATCTTTTAAAGCTTGGCTGACATAGTAGACTAGTTTCTGAATTCCATCTTCAGTCGTCTCTAGCACAAAGCTGACCGCAGCTTCTGAGACTACCAAATAAACTGATAATAGCTCCCCAGAGACAGGTTTGGAGAGCAATGGTGGCGAAGCCAATTGGGTTTTTAAGTCCTCAAAGGCTCTTTGGCAGATTTCTGTCCATTTAAAGTCCTTACCAATCTTCAGGGCATTGAAAAAAGGCTTGCAGTTTGTTCATCAACTTAGACACAAATCGGTTGAGGGCTGCTATTCTTCCAAGTAAGCTTTGCACATCTTTAACTTTTGTCGGGGCTCACATATCAACAAAGGCTCAGATCTTAGTAGGATTGGCCTCAATACCTCTTTGGTTAACGAAATACCCGATGAACTTGCCTAATGCCACTCTAAATGATCTCTTTTGGAGGGGTTTAGTTTCATTCGTTACTATCTCAAGATTGCAGACATCTCTTCCAAATGCTAGATATGGTCAGTGGCCTTGGTGCTTTTTACCAACATATCATTGACATAAACTTCCATTGTCTTTCCTATCTGTTTAGCGAACATTTTGTTGAGATCCTCCAGTAAGTAGCTTTGGTGTTTTGTAGCCTGAAGGGCATCATTTGATAGTAATATAGACCTCGATCAGTTACAAATGAAATGTGCTCTTGGTCCTTCTCAGCATTGAGATTTGATTGTACCTTGAGTATGCATCTATGAAACTAAGTAATTCATGACCAACAGTGGCATCAACAAGTTGATCAATTATGGGAAGTGGGAAACTATCTTTTGGGCATGCCTTGTTGAGATCTGTGAAGTCTATACATAATCACCAGGTCACATTACTCTTTTTCACCAGCACCTAGTTTGCAACCCCACTTCAAGTATTTTGACTCTGATGAATTGGTTTCTAAGTAGTTTGATTACTTCTTTGGCTAAGGCTTTGTACCATTCACCATACTTTTGTCTCTTGGGCTTGGCGCTCTTGTTTATTTTGAGCCAATGACAGGCGAGTTCTGGTAGTATTTCTTCCATATCTTCATCGGTCCAAGCAAATACATCTAAATTACACTTCAGAAAACTAATCAACTCAAATCTTACTGGCTCTTTCAGGTCTTTCCCAATTCGGAGCTGAATCTCTGGTCGGTTTTCATCTATTTAGATAGTCACCAACTCTTCTACGGGCTCTGCTCTTGGTTCATTTTGATCTATTCTGGAATCCAAAGTCTGAAGCTCTTCAGCTTTCTCATTAAATTTCTCAGTCGCCTCGTGAATGGCACTCACTTGACAGGGCATATTGATAATACTACGCTCTTGAGCATGTCTCTGATCCCTTCGGATAACAGCGGTGCCATGATCTTTCAGAAACTTAAGCACATAGTGATATATGGAGGTTGTGGCCTTGAGCTTATGTAAGATTGATCTTCCCAGAATGGCATTGTAATTGGACTTAACATCGATTACCATAAAATCAACTATAGTCCTTATCATACATGATGGTTTCTCTAGCTCCACCATCAATGAGATTATGCTGTTAGGATAGACATAGTCACCAGTAAAACCATGGATTTTCCAAGGGTGAGGCCTCAGGTGCCATTCTTCTAATTCTATCCTCAAGTAAGTGTCTCAAAAGAGCACATTAGCAACACTCCAATTGTCAACAAGAGTCCTGCAAATTCTAACTCCACATATGGGCATTGTGATTATCAAGATATCGTCATGAGGCTGGAGACTGATAGCTATTGTAGGCCTCTCTGGCCTTTGCTTTTTAGATCTCTCACACTTTTGGTTACCTCCGAGTATGACATGTATTTCAGCCACCGCTGGTCCTTATGCTTGTCTGACTTGTTGAGGCTGTTGAACCCTTTCTATCCGGGGGTTTGTGACATACTCTTGTAAGTGCCCTCATTCAATTAACTTCTGAATTTCCCTTTCCAAGACCCAACAGTTGTCTGTCTCGTGGCTGGCTAAGTGGTGGTGGTGCTTGTAGTATTTAGATTGGTCTAGCTGTGATGAGTCCTTCCTCAGAGGTTTTGGTTTCGAGAATAAACCCTTATCTTTTGAACCGAGAAATATCATTTCAGGGGTAGTGCTCAATAGTTGATTCGCCATTTGATACTCCTTATGGGTTGGTAAGGCCTAGAACACTCATAGGTCCTGAATCTTGCCTTTTGTCACAGTGGCCCTTGATGTATTCTCGGTCTTCACCCCTCTTCTTAGGCTCCTTACTTATTTTTTTTTCAGGCTTAGACGATCTTGCTTTTTCATCCCCCACGTACTTCTGAGCCCTTGTTAAGAATTCATGGAAAGTGCTGGGTCTATCTTCTTAAACTGACCACTAGAATCGAGTCTTCAGGTATAGGTCTGAAATTGCTGCCAATAAGAGAGCATCATCTAAAACCCAATATGCATCCATCGTTTGCTTATTGAACCGATCTAGGTAACTTTCCAGGGACTCAGACTTTCCTTGCTTGATAGACACCAGTCTTTCCTTTGGAGTGGTTTGGATTCTAGACCCCATGAAACTTGAGAAGAGCTAAGTAGAAAGGTCCTTCCAACTAAAAATGGAACCCATTGGTAAGTTGCATAACCTACTGAGAGCTCTATCCCCAAGGTCAATGAGAAACTTCTGCACATTGTCACGTCACTTGCTCCCTAAAGCTCCATCCAAGATATATATTTGTCCAAGTGTGCCACAGGATCAGTCACACTATTATAATTTAGCACATGTGGGATTTTGATTTTCTCAGTCTGCTGCTCAGCCAAGATGCGTGGAGTAAATGGTAAATCTAAGTTCGAAGAGTATTCATCAATTCCTTTCTGTTTGTTCTCCAAGTTTGCTAAACGCTTCTTTAATTGTTCCAATTTAACTTCTTTAGGTGTGGGTGCCACAGGAGCTAGGATGTTAGGAGTTGGCAGGGGATTGAGATGCAAAGAAGTATTGTATTCGCCGTTTTTCTCCACTCCCAAAGGTTGTGGGTTTCTCTTAGATGAGATCATGTCGTGCTATCCTTGACGATCCATCAGGACTTAGTCGGCTAAAGATACTATCTGTGCGCCTTTGCATTGATCTTCAAGGTTCAGATCGCCTATTTTCACCTGTGACTTTCTAATGCTTGGCTTTCTTTCTAAGTGTCGCCGAGCATATTGTACCTCTTTTTCCTCTACCTAGGGTGGCATTGAGGCTCGGCGTGCTTGCGGTGGTGGTGGCTGCATTAAGGCATGATATACTGGCAGAGACCTACTTTCTGAGTGTGGCCTAGTAGATTGCACCTCTTCCTTCGCCGGAGGTGGCATTGAGGCTTGGTGCACTCGTAGTGGTGGCCGAATTGAGTCATGGTGTACAGAGGAAGGTGGATTTTGTTAGTCTCTCCACCTCTCATGATAAAAATTTGATTCTAGCCATCGAAGCAGCCATAACTTGATGAGGTTGAGTTCTGGATGTGCTAACATCAGGTCCTCATTGGAAAGAGGGTGGAATTTCCATATGATGACTACGAGTGTGCTGACTTCCAAAACAGGGATTTTGAGCCATAGAGTGAGAATACGAGTAAAATAAATGAATTCGAATGTTGAGAGTTGGACCTTAACTTTTCACAAGTAAGGCCCTTCCTCTTGCGCCAATTTGTTGACGCCAAATTATGCTTGAGTCCTAGTAAAAAAAATGTAGACCCGTTTGTCAGGCCTATTTGGATGAATATAAAATTAAGTTCTGAACTCCAAGTCTTGTTTGAGACCCCAGCTCATGTTGGATATATTTTGGATTTTTAAAGAGAGAAACTGTTCTAAAAATATATGGCTCCCTTAAATGAGCATCCCCTCCATATTTATAATCCTTGGTGAGAGGGGGTGAGGTGAGCTGGCACTATATAAACTTTCATGGCTCCTGCACCAAGTACATGAAAAGTACAAATAGAACATTCTAAGTCAGAAAAGTGAAAGTATAATCATTCTAGTACAATATAAGTGCAATGACTTTGACGGACTTGTTTGAATAATTGATGATTAGGGTCAAAATTTACATTTTCGATATATCATTTATAAGGCACTATACGTTCATTTGACAGTAATCCCTCTATTTTGTTGAGGCAAATCAATTTTCATGCTACAAGTTTATTTTGTATGAATACATAGTCTAAAATGCAATTAATTGAAGTGTGTATTCATATGCATATTGGCAAGTATTGTACATGAAAAATGGTACTTATTGATATATTTTTATGTTGCAAGTGTCGAAAGTTCATGGCGCAAGTCGATCAAGACAAGTCCGGATGTTCAACAATTGCGTCGACTGTGGGTAAGTGTCAAAGAAATCGTGATAAATTGAGTTCTAGAGGTCCAATTAAGATGATTCAAGTGGGATTGGAAAGATAACTTAAATATACACAAAAGAATCCCATATGACAGGATTCAAATTCGGTTCACAAAGTAGTCAAAAGTCATAATCAAGTCCAAGCTGTGTTCTTATCAAGATAAGATGTTGAATAATAGGCAGCCTTCACTATTTTGATCATATCTGGAGTTACAGATATTGGATTAGTGTGATTTAAGTTGGAGAATAAAGATAATATATCTATATACAATCTTTATTTTTATCACTTTCCCAGATTCAAACTTAAGTCTACCAAAACACGGCCAAGAGGAGAGAACCAGAACAGTTTGACAGTCAAACTTTCCGTCTGTACAGCTGTTGGTTTTTCATGGATATGTCGAGCTGTAGTTATCCAAATCATGTGATTATTGATCTATTAGAAACCCAAGTTGCAAATCTAAATATGATAATTTATAATATGATTCTCAATCTTGACCAAAGAGCCTCAAAAATCGCCTACAATTTGAAAGTTGATGCATTCACCTGATGGCTGCTGGACAAGTGGGCAGTGCTGACTATTTTGGACATATCTCGGCCTACAAAATTCCAATTGGCCTGAACTTTTTTCCATCACATCTCCAACTCATTAATACAGAACTTTTATTTTGGTGACAAGTCCAAATTCGATGAATATAATCAACAAAATGCAGCTCCAACTTGCATCAGATTTGCTGGAGCCAGCCTGGCATGAGGAAAGTTACAAAAAGAAAGTTGTCCGATTTTCTCTATATAAAGGGCATTCTTGTGGTCATTCAAGAGAGGAAGTTTTGGGAGAGAAAAATACATAGGAGGAGGAGGCCACCAAAAGGCCGACTTTGGGACGAGCAAACGCTAGATGTGAAAGATAACTTCTCCTATTCGGTTTTTTTTTATTCCTATCTCATGTATCCTTAATTTTTGTTGTTACCTAGGTGAATGATGAAACCATGTTAGTTATATAACTCTCTATTTTGTTATCCATTCCAAATATTATGTACTTTAAGCGTCCATGATTCCGGTTTCATTAATGATAAATTATGCTTTCATCTCTAATATCAAGTGTTATTGATTGTTAGAAAATTTATCCATGCTTGGTTTTGAAAGTTCAACACGTGATTTTATTTGACTACTTGTGATTCATTAAGTTGTTTACATGTAGTACTTAGAGAATTACATACTTGAAGTGAAAGGGGATCTACATTAGATTAGTTATATTTTGAGCTTAACGATAAATTACTTGAGGTAATAAAAGATTGATTTCTTATTATTACTCAAATATTGGAATCAGTACAAGATAATTGTTTACTATACATTGGTGGAATCTGCAACGTTGGTAATGTTTATCCTTTGAATTGTTTTGTACACGTTCTTGTTTTTACAAGTTTATTTTACTTATCAAATCTTGAAAATCATTTGGAGCTAAGTCAGAGTTAGATCTAATTTAAATTCATTGAGTTGTTCCATATTTAGAGCAATCCTTGTGGGATCGACCTCATTACTCACGTTTCTATATTTCAATCGATTCGTGCACTTGCGAGTATTTAAAATTGACACAACAAGGGACTTTTGGCGCCGTTACCGGGGATTGCTTCGGAATAACTCTCTTGAGTCGAGGTTAGTTTTGCTCTTCTACTAGTTTTTCTTTACCATTTGTTTGAAAGGTTTCTTTTGCTAGATTTTCTTTAAGTAATAAATTGAAAATTTTCCCCAGAGAAAAAAGAAAAAAAATATATTATTAAGAGATTATTGTTTTTGTTTTTTGTTGTCTTTCTTTAGTTGTTCTTTTTAAGTTTTACTAATATTCCATTTTAGTACCCAAAAAAAATTGTTGTGATATTTAATATTTGCAATATTGGGAAGGCTTTGTCGACAAGGCTATTAACACGCCTAAGGAAATTGGTTTTTAATTGGACCAATTGCGGCCTATCCAATTACCTGGAAGCCTAATCAGTTGAGCGTTATTCAATTTTACAACACTTTTAAAAAAATATAGGATAGTTAACCTTTTTGTGCAAACTTGAGAGAAAAATTGGAAAGATGCATCCAATCACAACATTTAGTCAACATTATAGGGAACTATTTTTTGTGGCTTGGGAGCGATTTAAATCTTTGATTTGGAATTACCCTACCCTCAACTTGCCAAAGTGGTATCTTCTCCAAATCTTTTACAATGGGTTGAGCTTTGAAACGAGCGAATGGGTAGATTATGGTATTATGACAATTGATGGTGGAACTTTATTCACAAGAAATGAAGATGATGCCTTTAATTTATTAGAGGAGATGTCATCTTTTCATTACTACAACAGCCACCAGATCTTCCCACAGATGGATTACCCTAACCATATGAACCAATATTTTCAATATCAACCAGAAAATGAGATATCACTGGAAAGAACTTTGGTTGAATTCATGAATTCTACAATGAATTCAATAAATCGCATGGGAGAAAATCTAAAACAGATTGCAGAACAAATAGAGAATTTGGATGATGCAGTTGTGATTGATGTGCCAAAGGAAGTAGAAGCATCCACTTCATTCTATGATGTTGATGATGATGATGATGATTATACACTGATAGATGATCTTCCAATGTTTGACCAATCGCAAATTCAAGCAAAGGAAAGTGATATAGAAGTGAAAGTGGTAATATCTGAAACTTTATAACATGAGCAAGTTGGCAAAGTACAAGAAGAAATTCCAAAAGAGAAAGAAACACAACTATGGTCGAAGAAACAACAACCACATGATGTCGAGGATTATGAACTACCAATGTTGACTGCACTACCTTACACTCAGCTCTCCTATCAGTTGCCTCCACCATTTGTGTTATTTCAACAAGCCCAAGAATGGAAAGAATATCTGTTTGATATTCTAAAAATACGGCCAGCAGATACATTGAAGATAAATTACATTATGGCCAACAATTCAATCATCTTGGAATATGCATCTTTGTATGGGAGGAAGCCGCTATTTGATTATCAACTCGAAAAGTCAAGCTGTTGACTCTAACTCAAGCGCTTCTTGGGAGGCAACCCAAGCTTTCTAAACTCCTATCTTTTTTTGAGTATGCTATTTTATTTTGCTTTTGTTTTGCATTTGTTATCTTATTTTCAGAAAAAAAATGGAGATGAAAAGAGCAAAGAAATTGCAAGACCTTGTTTTGGAAGATAGACCGACATCAATATTGCAACAATCAAGTGTGATCTTTCCTTTACTTTTGTATACTTATTATATTTTATTTCTTATATTTTTATTTATGCATATGCATTAGTATTAGGTTTTTGAGATTTTAGTATCATATATAAAAACATTGTCAAAATTTTGAAGAAAAAAAAGGATGGAACTCAAGTGCTTTCTAATGATAAATCTCTAATGATAAATCTTTGGTTTTGAAAAAAAAGGGGAAAAATACTAAATGAAGTTTTAAACTTATCCCTGTTAGGTTCTTTCATACTTTGGCATTTGGCCCATTCAAATCTTTGGTTTGGACTTGAATTTGATCATGTAGTTGAGTAAGGGTTTCTAGAGTATACGATAGCTAATACCATCTCAGCCTTACTTGCATAGCCATGTCCTTTTAGATTGAAAAAAAAGAGAGAAGAAAAAGAAGAGGGAGAGATATAGGATAACCAAAATCAATGAAATTGAAAAATTAGACACCCAATAGTTTGGTATTGGTATGTGAATTCTGAAATAGAATTGGTCACAGTAGATGAGTTGGAATTGGGCATTGACCTTAGGCTAGTTAAGCTCCAATATATATATATATATATATATATTGAAAAAAAAATTGAAAAAAGAAGAAGAAGAAAAAACGATACCCGTGGGAAAAAGTTGCCAATCCTAAAAGAGTGAGAGCTAGTCTTGAATAATCCGGCCCTATGCATAACCAATGTGTAGGAGAAGATAGTTCAAGAAAGAAGGCTACCTTTGGGAATTTGAGCGTGAACTACCTACTGGTCAAAATGCACAACATTGTTATCCCAAAAAAGAAAAAAGGAAAAATGATACAAAATGAAAAAGGAGCTTGGCTATGTCTTTGATGTAAGATATACTTTTGAGGTTTGACTTGCCCAGTTAGAACTTTGAAGCTGAAACCAACATAATTCGGAAATCAACATACTGATACTGGACCATTGGTTATCTAATTTTTCTCCATATCTTCACTTATTTACACCCAATTGCAGAAAAAGGAGTTGACTAATCGGGGTTAAAAGTGCAATTCACGAGTGAAGTGAGTTACTAGTAAAGCATTTTGGGTTAGATTGTTTATGTACACGTTTTTAGTAACTCTCTATTTGAATTCAAGTTTTGACTAGGGCCTAGAATGGGCTAGATGACATTTACAAAGAAATCGGGCATTGGATAAGATGAGAACAAAAATCTTCTTTTTGAAAATGTTTCATTTTTGGAAGTCTTTCCATCGAATTATGTGCTTAAACCTATGTTGTGTTACACCCGAAATGAATATTGATTTTTGAGAATGCATCTCTATATGTTTTGCTTGAGGACTAGCAAAATCTAGGTTGGGGGTGTGATTAGTGTCAAAATTTGCATCTTTGATATATCATTTATAAGGCACTATACGTTCATTTGACAGTAATCCGTCTATTTTGTTGAGGCAAATCAATTTTCATGCTACAAGTTTATTTTGTATGAATACATAGTCTAAAATGCAATTAATTGAAGTGTGTATTCATATGCATATTGGCAAGTATTGTACATGAAAAATGGTACTTATTGATGTATTTTTATATTGCAAGTGTCGAAAGTTCATGGCGCAAGTCGATCAAGACAAGTCCGGATGTTCAACAATTACGTCGACTGTGGGCAAGTGTCAAAGAAATCGTGGTAAATTGAGTTCTAGAGGTCCAATGAAGATGATTCAAGTGGGATTGGAAAGATAACTTAAATATACACAAAAGAATCCCATATGACCAAATTCAAATTCGGTTCACAAAGTAGTCAAAAGTCATCATCAAGTCCAAGCTATGTTCTTACCAACATAAGATGTTGACTAATGGGCAGCCTTCACCATTTTGATCATATCTGGTGTTATAGATATTGGATTAGTGTGATTTAAGTTGGAGAATAAAGATAAGAGATACATCTACAATCTTTATCTTTATCACTTTCCTAGATTCAAAACTTAAGTCGACCAAAAGACGGCCAAGAGGAGAGAACCAGAACAGTTTGACAGTCAAACTTTCCGTCTGTACAACTGTTGGTTTTTTACGGATATGTCGAGCTGTAGTTATCCAAATCATGTGATTATCGCTCCATTAGAAACCCAAGTTGAAACTATAAATATGATAATTTATAATATGATTCTCAATCTGGACCAAAGAGCCTCAAAAATCGCCTACAATTTGAAAGTTGATGCATTCACCGGTTGGCTACTGGACAAGTGGGCAGTGCTGACTATTTTGGACATATCTCGGCCTACAAAATTCCAATTGGCCTGAACATTTTTCCATCACATCGCCAACTCATTAATACAGAACTTCTATTTTGGTGACAAGTCCAAATTCGATGAATATAATCAACAAAACGCAGCTCCAACTTGCATCAGATTTGCTGGAGCCAGCCTGGCATGAGGAAAGTTGCAAGAAGAAAGTTGTCCTATTTTCTCTATATAAAGAGCATTCTTGTGGTCATTCAAGAGAGGCAGTTTTTGGGAGAGAAAAATACATAGGAGGAGGCCGCCGAAAGGCCGACTTTGGGACAAGCAAACACTAGATGTGAAAGATAACTTCTCCTATTCGTTTTTTTTTTTATTCCTATCTCATGTATCTTTAATTTTTGTTGTTACCTAGGTGAATGATGAAACCATGTTAGTTATATAACTCTCTATTTTGTTATCCATTCCAAATATTATGTACTTTAAGCGTCCATGATTCCGGTTTCATTAATGATAAATTATGCCTTCATCTTTAATATCAAGTGTTATTGATTGTTAGAAAATTTATCCATGCTTGGTTTTGAAAGTTCAATACGTGATTTTATTTGACTACTTGTGATTTATTAAGTTATTTACATAAAGTGCTTAGAGAATTACATACTTGAAGCGCAAGGGGATCTACATTAGATTAGTTATATTTTGAGCTTAACGATAAATTACTTGCAGTAATAAAAGATTGATTTCTTATTATTACTCAATATTGGAATCAGTGCAAGATATGAATTATTTACTATACATTGGTGGAATCTGCAACCTTGGTAATGTTTATCCTTTGAATTGTTTCGTACACGTTCTTGTTTTTACTAGTTTATATTTTACTTATCAAATCTTGAAAATCATTTGGAGCTAAGTCAGAGTTAGATCTAATTTAAATTCATTGAGTTGTTCCGTATTTATAGAAATCCTCGTGGGATCGACCTCATTACTCAGGTTTCTATATTTCAATCGATTCGTGCGCTTGCGAGTATTTAAAATTGACACAACAATTGACTTTCACTAGCTGTCTTCTCGGCCACTATGTAAGAGAAGCTGATTCCTGAAGATTTGGAATTTCGTAATGTGACTAGGTCTTGACTTGTTCTTGGAAGTGTTGCGCGTGTACCATTTGAATTCTAATTTCAGCCCTTAGCTATGGTGCTAGAAGACGTTGCATTGGTTCTGAACGAGCATACAACAGAAATCAAATGACTTGGTTTCGTTTGAAAAATACCAAACCGTTTTAAATATTTTGACTCGAGATTTAATTAAAAACCCTTGAAACCAAACCGCTTACACCTTTACTAAAAAAAATCCTAGATAGAATATGATGATTTTTTAATACTTGGATATAGAAAAAAATAGTATAAATACAAGAAAATTAATTTTGTAATATTTTTCCTGCATATGATTGTTAGGGGTCTGCAAACGGGTTTCGGTCCCGAGTTTTTGAAGGATCAAGACCAGATCAAACACCTTCAATTCTTCAATTCGCTCCCCGTCCCGGGCTTGTAAATGGCATGTCCAAACAGTTTCGGTCACGGTCCGGGTTCGGATAATGAGTTTGGTTTTTTCCGGGTTTTTCCGGGCTTGTAGAAAAATATTTTCTAAAGGTCTAGCAACATAAAAAGGCATAAAAACAATCGAAATATCATCTTAAATGAGAAACTGACCATGGAATTTACCAATGCACTTTTTTTAGCACTTCAGCGGGGAATAATCAATAATGATCCATCCAATTACAAATAATTATAACTTTAGCCTGATCTTCCAAATGAATTATAAATTATTAATTTAGCTTTTTGAACCTGCCCTTTTTTTAAAAAAATTTATAAACAACTGAATTTCATTTTACAGTAAAACATTTAAAATACTTAGACAAAAATTGCACCAACCAGTCAATAACAAAATATTCACCGGCAGCAGCCCAGAACAGGAATCACCAGCAGCACCAGCAGTGCAGGAAAAAACCAGCAGTAGCCCAGGTAAAAAAATACACACCCATGTCATCAAAGAACCTATTCCAACAAGTCCCCTGCAAAATTCCCAAAGCCAAAATAATTCCAGTAGCACAAAGCACAGTCAGAATACAAATTAAAAATGCCAAAACACAAAATCCAATCAATCAATTCAGAACAAGTCCTCCAGGTCCAAGAAAATCAGGGAGCGAATCATTGAACTTGCCTTATTTGAACTATTAGTTTAATCTAAAATAATTATTGTTTTTATCATTGACAAGTAAAGATGATTATAAATTAATTACAGCTCCTGAAAGTTCAAAGTTCAAAGCACAGGTTAATCTTAGCTAAAACAAAATTCATTATACGTATGCCTTTTTCGTCAGATTTCTTACTTCTTGTTTATGTACGATATGGAAACATAACAGCATCTGATGCTATATACTTCCATTTTTTTTCATGGAACTATGGAATCTGAATTTAAAGCCAGTACAGCAAAACTATAAAATACTTACATATGTTACACAAGACCTTGTGAAACTTCAAATGGAGCACCGAGCACTGGATGTCCGAAGCAATGCGCGACGCGTCCCCGCACAAACTGAAAGTCGCGAATTCGGGTCGGCTGCCTCTGTTTTGTCCTATTGGAAGTTGAAACGGGAGGCTATAGAGATAATCTAGGGCGGCAAAGTGCACACCATGTCGATTTGAAGGTGAACGGCGATCGGGATTTCAGATTTGGGTGTTAGGGTTCATTTTGAGACGTGCTGTGAACTATGAAGGGGAGAGGGAAAGACGACCGAAAGGCTGGGGGGAGGGAGGGAGGTTTTTCTATGAAAAGCTCACTTCTTCCTTAAGGAGCTAAAATGCTGATGTGGATTGCCAACTTGTTCTCCACATATGCAACCTAAAACGCATGTTAAATTCCCCCCATTTCTTCTCGGACCCACCCCAAAAAAACAAGGCTGACATAAACCCCCCCCAACCCAAACCCACCCCACAGTTTAGAATTCACCCCCCATCTCGATTCCTCTTATCTCTCTCTGAGTCTCTCGTCTCAGCTCGTGGTCCCCAAAAAAGGATATCTGTTATACAATGGCTGCATAAGTCCTTACTTATAAGCACAATTGCAATTCGTACCTTCAATTAATATCTATTTTCAGCCCAACTCATTGTTTTCCAGCATAGTAATCTGAGACCACATTTTTACCTCATTTACAAATCCTTTTTTTTTTCGAAATTATTTTTTTTAAGCACAATTCACTAGCACATATTTGTAGCTTTTTTTTTTCCCCAAACCTCACAGACCGAGTTCATTTGTTCTGCCATGGGAGATACGGTTTGGGTTTTGTTCGAGAAATTTCGACGGTATTTTCCTACATTGTCGACCTATTAAACTTGAAAAATGTTATAATCCGTGAGCTTTGTCCATTGCAGCAATGGATAAATTACAATTTATTGCCCAACTTAGCATAGCAATTCAAAGTACATTCATTTTGCAGACAGAATTCTCATTGACCCGATACAGTAAAAGTTCGCTCCCATTAAGCGAAAAATGTCCAAAATAAATCCTGCGTCCATCATCCCGAGCAACTGCCATATATCTTTCTGCATATGATATCACAATACTTATTAATAACCGAGCATGCAAAATTGCTCAGACAAGCAAAACATAATTGTATCTAAATGATATTTGATATCAATTACCTGTACGGATATTACATCAATACATGTTTGTGTAGAGCTTTTGTATGTTTAAATCCCATGCCACCAGGAAAGGCATCAAAAATGGAATACCACGCTTTGCAACAAATTCAATAATATAGTATCAGTCACGATGCAAGTTACGATGAATAAAGTTTTTTTCGACATACACTATGATTGTGTCAAAAGTAACCTACCACCAAGAAGATTATGCAAAAGATGTTCATACGCCCAACCGTAAGAAGTTTACAGTCTCTAATGCAATCCATATCAACTCATTTCTGTATTTGAAAAACTTGGTAAGATTGCAATTACCTTTTTTTCTTTGTGAAAACTTCATTGTTGCATACATGTTTGGGAAAAAATTAATATCAATTTCATACACCAATTATGCACTCTTGTCATCCATGAATAGATGTCCATTAACTTATAGAACCAACAGGCCCTAGCAATCTAAGCAAAACAAGAAACCAAACAGAGTTTACGATGATGAAAACAAATTGCTAGCCGCGAGACATCCAGAAGTAGGCGGGAGAGAGATAGATATTTAGCCATAAAAAAAAAAGTTGACGAATAATTCTCCACCTACAACTCCTTCCCTCTTCCTCCTTATCTCACACTACTAATGGCCAAGTGGTTCAGCTAAAGTTGAGTGAGTTTCTGCACAATATAATTCAATCAGTACATGTACCACAGATTTACCTTAAAAGGGGGAGAGAGAGTTCTGCTAGCAATGAGAGGGGAAATAAATGTCGCAGCTCGAAGACCCGTGTCGCCGCACCGGTGCCGGCGCCAGGGATGAGCTGCAACAGAAGGACAGCTACCATTACAAAAGATCAACTAAACAGAAATTGCTCTATTAAATAAAAGGCAAAAAAGGGAACAACAATTTACCTGGAGATAAGCACTGTGCTCGCTGGCGGCAAACAGTGGATTCCGGTCCGACCAGCAGGGGGAATGTTGGGGCCGACTTCTGAACAAGAGAGGGAGAGAGGGATTTGGGGGGTGTTTTCCATCACGAAAGGAGGGTACAAGTGAGCTTCTCCCTCATCCGATCATTTTCGCCGGCCGCCGGAGATTCCCAGGCAGGTTGGATTCGGTACCGGGCGGACGAGCTCAGCGCAATAGAAAGATATTTGGGGGGTAGTTTTCCATCAGAAAAGGAGGGTGCAGGTGGGCTCTCCGTCGTCCGATTAGCTTCGCCGGCGGCTGGAAATCTGTGGTCGGTCTGGATTGGGGTTTTTTTTTGGGGGGGCGGGGGGGCTGAGCCACAGAGAGAGGGAGACAGAAGAATATTTTGGGGTGGGTAGGTTGTAATTCTGAAAATTTGGGTTGGGGTGCGGGGGGGTTTGGGTGTGTGGGATTATGTCATCATATTTGACTTTTGTCCTTGGTGGGTCTAGTTAGAAATAGGGGGAGGGAATTTTGGGTTGCGCGTGTGGAGGACAAGTTGGCAATCCACGTAGGAATTTTAGCTCCTTAAGGAAGAAGTGAGCTTTTCATATAAAAACCGAGTGGGCGCCTGGGTAAGGAAACCAAGATTTCATTTTTTAAAAATTAAAAAAAAAAAAAGTCAAAGGTTTTTGATCGGTTTTTTCGGGTTTTCAACTAGACCAAACCTGGTTGGGCTTTTCCTAAAATAACCGAAAAGCGGTTATTTTATGCAAAACCCGGACCAAGGCAGGCCCCGTTCGGTTCTGTTCCTAGCCGGGTCAACCAGTTTCGATTTCTTGCACACCCCTAATGATTTTAACATAATCATTTAGTGGTCCCCAACCTTTAAACATAGCATTAATTGGGTCCTTATTCTTTTTTTTTTCAACACAATGAGTCCCAACATTTTATAAATAAGCACGCAAGGTCCCTGATTCTATAAGAATATACCTTTATTCCACTTACTATTTATATAAAAGCAAGAAGAATCTTAAAAAGACTAAAGGAAAAAAAAAGAAAAAGGAAAATAATTTCTTCCCACGCAATCATATGTTGCCTACTGCACCCCAACTTGGTCTGTAAATTACAAATTTGGCCAATCATTTCTAGTAACAAAAGTGCATACCCCCCATTTTGCTGCCCGTTCCCCTCATGTTGTTATGAGAAATGGTAAGAAAAAAATGTCCGTCTAAAGTTATAAAAAAAAAAAAAAAACACTTGATGTATTTGTTTGTCATTTCCAATCAACTTCGGGGTAGAGGTGGGATGGCTAGTTAGGTGGTATGTGGGGGAAAATATTTCCTTTTTTATTTTTATTATTTTTCAAATTATTTTTGCTTTTCTTTAAAGAGTAAGGATATAAATGTCCTAAAGTACTTTATGTGCGGATTTATTAATGGTTGGGGACCCATGGAGTTGAAAAAAAATGGAGACCCAGCTAAAAAAAAATGTAAAGGTTATAACCATATGTGACACTAACCCCTTCTTTTATTAATATTAACACGTTGGTCCTAAAGCTTACACTTCTTTCTAAAGCTTACACTTCTTTTTAAAAATGGGGTAATTTTATTTTGGGTAAATTTCACAAAACGCTTTTAAATCTTTGCAAAATTTAGTAATTTTTCCTTAACCTTTTCTCTAACATCTAGAGTTCTAACCTTTCAAAAATTCCCATAAAATTCCCTAATCCCCGTGTACAAATCTGTCCATTTTCACTGTTAAAAGAGAGAGAATATGACAATTTTATATCTCACATTAAATAACAATAAAAACAACAAAAACTTTTTCTTTTCTAAAAATATAATAAAAATATTCTTATTCCTTCTTTTTCTATCTTGATCTCCAATAATATTTCCGACAATCCAAATCATGAAATAAACAGCACCAATAATCAATTTAGGTTTTTGCTTGTATTTGAATTTCTAAATAACCATGATGGCAGTAATTGAGGTGGGGTAGCCACTAGTTCCAGTGGATTTCCAAGAAACTAATGTTCATCTCATGCACAATTTGATGACTTTGTTATTTTCATTTTTTTTTTTTTGTTTAATGTGAGGGGTGAAAAAGTCATTTTTCCCTTTAACAGTCAAAAGTGACGAATTCTCCCAGTAGACTTTCTGTGAGAATTTTTAAAAAGTGAGGAACTCCAACTATTGAGAAAATGATAAGGGACAAACTTGCTACATTTTGCAAAGATTAGGGACCTCTTGTGAAATTCTCTTTTGTAGCATCTTCAATGCACATTGGGAGTCATGGCAACCAAAAAAAAAAAACACACACACACACACACACACACTTATTTGACTCATTAAATGCGCGATATTATCACAGAAAATATCATGAGATGACATTATCAATGTCAAGTATTAATTTATCCAATCAATAAATTTCTTTATTTGTTTTTTCAAAATACCTAATAATTACTTGCCAAATATAAAATATAGACATTGTTGCATTAGAGAATTTATTAAATTTAATGTCAATGCTCTTTCTCATATACAATATCAACATTATTGTGTTAGAGATGCTCTTATCTTTTGTCCAAAACTTCAAGAGGCCAGGAAAAAGAGTTCATGTCACTAGATTAACCAATGTTTCATACCCTCGCATTCTATGTTAAACTGTTAAACTTAACGTACCAAACATTCCATTCCATTAATAAAGAATAAAGATGTTCCTCGATTAACTTGAATTGCATTCGTCAACGAAACCATGTTTGAGATAGCTCTGATTATGCCATTTTTTAAAGAGAAAATAGGAGATAGGAAACTGAAGATGACAACCATTACATAGGCCTCTCCTTAGATAAAAAGAAAACGGAATATGAATATTTGGTGTATAATTGGACAAAAATTATTACCCTCCCCTTATCTCAAAAGTAAGAACAAGTGCAAAAGCAAGAGAATATATGAAGTTTCTCAATTTAAAATGACAAACTCCTCAAATCTTTTCAAGAAAGAAATGGAATCTAGCAGATAACTCTATTTTATACACGTAAACAGAACAGTAATTTCCTGGCTTTGATTAAACAGAGAGAAAATTCTCTTGGAAACATTTAGATGCTTGAATAAGCAAGAGAAATACGTGGAATGTTAGAGAAGTAGATGAATTCAGAATTGTGTACCCTTTTGTCCGTTGAGTCCTTTGTTATGATACAGTCACTCTCATTGGTCTTATGAAATTGAACCATGATCTAGAGCTTTAATGTACATTTACCTGCAGAATATGCATAGATAGACTTGATCTATGATACTAAGTGGTAACTCAGAACGTAAGGGAAATGCGGAGAGGTTTACACTTGGACGCAAAGGTCCCCTCCCCCCCCCCCCCAAAAGGGAAAAAAGGGGGAGAATTTCATAAGAAAATGATCAGAATTTTCTAGTAGATAAAGGTTGAGTGAAGAAAGGAAAAGGAGCTTTTGACAGTGGTCAAGAATAATTTTGAATGCTGTGTTTGTGTCTTATCACTTGCAGAATTTTCTGTCTTTCTTTGATGCCTTTTGTATCCATTGCTGTCAATATGGATATATTGTGATTTGAGTTTAGGAAAGTTTGAGTCCTCAAAGGCCATGGAAGGAGGACGGGACGAAGATGCGATCCAATCACATTCATGTCCGCAGGGAATTCCTATCCCATTCCCACTTAATTGGAAACAACTCATTTAGTCCCTACTTAAATATGAGTTAAACATTTTTCCTACCTTAACAAAAATTTACTGCACACACAAAACACATAACTAAAACATATAACTGCCTAATCTATCAAACCAAACTAACACATGTTACAACTTAATTTAAAAGAAGTTATAAACCACTAACCACAGGAAAAAAATCCCAGTCACTACTTCCAGTATTCCATCTGCGCCATGTTCGAGTAGCTATAGTTCCATGTTCTGTACAATTCGGTACCCGTCATGTCTGGAATTCCTTCCCATTCCTGTGTATATTTATCAAAGAGTCCAATTTGGGGACCTAATAATCTATTATCCCTTGGCTGGGAGAACTGAGATGTAAGTTTTATTCAAATTTCATTCACATAGACCTCCTATTGAAGGCGCTTAAATAACAAGCTTTCTTTCTAATAAGAACCATCCCCTCGCTCAGTCCAATGGGTTCTCTATCTTTACTACATGGTATTCGTTGGCCTAAGTATCAACTAGAAAGGTACCCTGTAGATGTCTACAAAATAGTGAAACTTAAGGTGATTTTATGTGTTCTGCAGTTTTTTTCTCAAGAGTAAAGTAGTCAAATTGCTCTTTGTTCATATAATTCATGAGACCCACAGTATTATTCACCTGTCCATTACTCATTTTTCACTCATTCTAATTTTCTTTTAAAACAAAATACCAACTTAATATGCTTAAAACACTCTAGTGTTATGGATTAAACACTTGTGTTGATCACAAAAACAATAATAAATGGAACTGGTACGTCCATGGACACAATAATTTATATAAGTTCACCTAATGTGAAAATTATATTCCTTGGCACCCACAAATTTTTCACTATAATCAGGAAGCAGCTTCATGAAGGAAAATCTTACACATCTTGATTTTCTCACATTCTAAAGAGACATAAGAAATTCGCCATTATTCATGTATTTTGTGTTATATGGAACTTGGTTGGAACTTGCCAACCCAAGTTACATATCTACAAAGAATCTAAATGAGACAATCCCAAGTCACATATCTGAATCAAACTTGGCAATCTGCAAAGAATAATACCATCTCACCATTAATGTTGAGGACTGATCCAGTTGGAGTTGATCCACTAACCACTTAATTGAAAACTAGTGTTTAGCACCAGTAATGTTATATACCATCGACACAGTGATGCACTCAAAAGTGCTTCTCTCCATAAGAGAGAAATAAAGTTAACACAAGCAAATATGGGAAACTATAAAATGCTTGGGTCATTGTTGAACAAAACATCTTCGTAAATGCCTTAAACAATCTGCCAGAAGAGACGGCTGACGTAGAAGCTTTAGGCCATTATGAAGATTCTTTGGGACTTTCCCTAATAGGTGGGGGTCCCCCATAGGGGTCGTGCACTGTACTACTGCATTCCTTCAGCTATAAATAGCAGTTGCTGCATAGAGTTCGAATTATAGCAGCAAACCCGAATCAATTACCAGAACTCCTCCAATTTCCATTTCCTCGTTTTCATTTCAACACTAAAATCATGTCAGACAAGTGCGGAAGTTGCGACTGCGCTGACAAGAGTCAGTGCGTGTAAGTATTTCTAAACATATCTTCCAATTTCAGCTTCTATTCTATCTACAAGGTTGACATTATATACTTGCACTACAAGAAATATAAAGCTTTCTGGTGCTCAATGTTTTCATGGAAGTTGTCCTGAATCACCTCTTTAAAAGTTTAATCTCTTAGAGGGGCAGTTCTACTAGATCAGACCAGATAGTCATCCTGGACACAAATGTTACCTCTACTGGCCGTGAGCAGCTTGTCGAAGAAATGATTATAAATAAATTCATCTCCTCCGTAATAGATTAAACTTTTAGATGAGGTGATTCAATATAGGATGGAACACCAGAAGCTGAATGTAGAGATCCATCTACATTAACAACGTTGTCTTATATCCATTGCATTATAACTATTAACATACTTTGCTACAGCGCACACACAAAGAGAGGCACATACTTGTTTATGCGTGAATACTGAGCAAATAAATATTGGGTAATTTGCAGGAAGGGTAATACCTACGGCATGGATATTATCGAGACCGACAAGAGGTACCTTTCCCGCTCAAGAAGAAATCTTCGCAAACTTACTGGTTCCAGATACCCCTACAGAACTGCAGTCAAAATCTTCCGAGTTGATTTTCTTAACTAATCACTGGCTTTTTGTTCTGCAGCTTCCCTGAGACTCTTTTGTTGGAAGCTCCAGCCTACGAGAACGATGGAAAATGCAAGTGTGGTACAAGCTGCGGTTGTACCAATTGCAACTGTGGTCAATGAATACAAATTAATTAGTTACAGCCTTACAGGGACACAAAAAAATTTATACTATGTAAACCATGTTTGAATAAGGTTTTAAACTCTGGAGTACTGGTGTCAACTTGTGTCCCTGTTTGTCTTTAACATAATGTAATTTTACGAGTGTTCTGTTATCAATGAAGTATTATTAGCATCTATCTTCCGGTTAGTTTTCTTATTCCTCTTAGTACAATAACTCCAACAAAGAAAACCTCTGCTGAAGAAACTTCGGGAAAAAATGTCTGCAAGGTTTAGTGTTAGAACTGCCTAGTTTTACAGTTTAAACCAAACAAAAGGCTCAGCAAAAGAGGACGGTAAGTACCTTGACTTAAGATGAACACCAATGTTAAAAGTTAACAAAACTAGTTTCCAACCTTTTAACATCAACTCAAGAATAATTATGGTACATATACATAATATGAAAATAAGACAAAGAAGTTTCAAAAAAAAAAAAAAAAAAAAAGAAAGAAAATAAGACCAAGAAAAAGAGAATCCAAGACCATCAGAAAAGCTAAAGCTACTAAAATGTCAAGTGGATCTTCCTTATCAAGGCCCCGATATCCATCCAATGCAATGTTTTGATCCTTTTCACACACGAAAGTACATAGAACATCAATCCAATCTAAACGAAATGGGGAAAGAAAAGTAAAATCAACCAAACCAGTATATGATCCATCTTCATCTATCAATTCATTTTGTTTGAATAAGGATATATTTCTTCAAGCTTTTTCCACTATTATCCAATATATGTAGGTTCAAAGATCTTCTAAATAAGGGGATCAAGGATAGTACAAAAGCATTTCAAAGTCTCTTATCAAGTGCAGGGGCTTTTGATGAAAATAAATCCCAATCCCAGTGGTGCAATCAGAATACCAATCACTAAAAAGTAACTAAATCTGCATATCTACATAAGTACATTACTGAATCTGCATAAGTATGAAAATGATAAAATGACATTTGCATCTCTGGCTCAGGCTTTTTTATATCTTGAAAAAAGAGTTGGATTTGTGGACAAGCAAAGAGACTAAGAGCTTGTTTGAAGCTCTTTATTTTTTGAATTTATAAAGGGAATTTATAATGAGTGGAAATGAGTGGTGGAGATTTAATTGAAGTTTGAAATGTGCGGTGATTGTTCAGTAGTTGTCAAATCAACAGTCAAATTATGATAGGTGAAATTATAATGGGAAAAAATAAAGAGTTTCAAACAAGCTCTAAAACTTGTTCATAGATGACAGACAAATGTCACGTGGGCTTTCCTTTGTCAAGTCATCCTCAGTTATACGTAAAAAGGTATCATCACGACAACAACGTTTGTTGCAAAAGAACTCAATGAATCAAGAGAACTTGCTCTAAGTAGCATGACATCCCAATAGCAGCCGAAGCTAGATTAATGGATTCTTTTATTTCTTGCCTAAGAGCAAGATTAATGTTGGGGGAAAAATGCTAAGGGGAAAAAACCCAACGGGAAAAAACTAGTGGGAAACAACCTATTTCCAAATAATGTGTAGGGGGAGATCGGAGGGCACACGTCTGAAAAGATTTTGTTTATTTTTTAAAATTTTTTTTACACATTATTTTGTCATTATTTTTTTGTCGTACAATTTATATTCAATTTTTTACATAATATTAATTTTTTTAAAATTTATTATATATTATTTTAAGGAATGAAGTTGGGTGGGGGGAGGTAAAAGGGGGCCTAAAGGTAAAAGGGGGGCTAAATTTAGCCCCTT
>CAVNYN010289229.1:5344-26463 GCA_963692815.1 Nyctanthes arbor-tristis | reverse complement strand
CCCCCCCCCCCCCCCCCCCCCCCCCCCCCCCCCCCCCCCCCCCCCCCCCCCCCCCCGGCGAGAGAAAAGAAAAGAGGTACCAGGACATGTGCATTAATTTCGAGACCAGAGTTTTCGACACACACGTCTGAAGCCATATGCAAGTTGAAGATCAGGTTAGCTTAGCCATTCTTCCGGAGGCAAGCTTTTGATCGAATATCAGCCTAACCTTGAAAGAGAAAAATAGGCCAAATAAAACATGTGCAAGATCATTAACCAGTTATGGTAGATCAACAAAGAAAGTTCAACTTCAATCAAGATATTCATTATGAAGCACTATGATCAGTTAAACCAAAAATACGGCTCTGTCGTTTGTCACAAAATCTCTATCAGATTCATTAATCACTTGAGATGTACTCGGCAAAATTTCAGTAATCACTTAACTTACCTGCCTGATAGGCTCGGGGACCCGAAATCTGCAACACATTTTCACAATTTTGATCGCGCTTGCAAGAGATATACGATGACCGACCGAAATAAATATGGGTTTCAAGGCATCTTGAGTTGATCTCATTGCCTGCGCAACTATAAAGAACATTGGTACTTCAATAGTTAAAACTCAATAATTAAGGTTAAGAAAACTTTTGGTGTAGTTTTCAAATTTAAAGGTCAATAACAAGCTGCTACTATTAGGTTAAAGCACCAAACAGTAGAATAAAGGAATCCAATCTTTTAAATAAAAAGATAAGTATGAAAACGTACATTGCCGGAATCTTTACATTGCAAACTTATGATCGAATTTAAAATGCATACCAAATTCTCATGAGGAGGAATTGCATAACAACCTATTGAAATCATAAAAAGTTTTAACACAGGCTACAAAATGCAACCAATAGGAAGAGACAGAAAAGTATAGTGGAGCGAAGTACGAGACACATGTACTTGACCCGGAATATTAGATGATATTTGGTCGAGGCGGCTTTGAGTTAAGCTATTTTCACCACATCAATCCAACCATTAAAGCACAGAAATGCAGCTTATTGAACAGAGGATACTGTCTAGAATGATATTTGTGTTGTGTTCTTCATTTTTTATGCAACTGGGATGGAATGCTTTTATTTAAAAGCAATAAACAAGTTGGAAATGTATATAAAATGATTTCGCTCCGCAGTGTGAGAGGACGTATTCATTTCTTTAGTATGGTACATGGAATTTCAATGTGAAATTAAAAATTATGAAGATATTATATGCATTTGGATTATTGCAGGGGAAAAAGAAAATAATTTAAAGTTCTCACCGTTCCTAAAGTAGATCCGGATTCCCCAACCAAATTGAAAACATCTTTAGACAAGTTGCCCTCGGCTTCAAGGAGTTGTCTTTCTCTAGATTGCGTTAGACCATCAACATGGTGTAACTGAAATGCATTGCCATAGAACATAGTATTAACCTTGTAGGCTTTAGCAGATACTGAGGGAACATGACAGTAAGACAACTGGAAAGAAATTATAGAAAGAAAGCAGCATGTGAATATAGTATCTGCTATTAAGACTTACATTCTTTCCTATCCCAACAGTAGGAAGATTAGCTAAAACGCCAAGATGACAAGCTAATCCAAAGCCTGCACAAGCTTCCAAGTTTAGATCTCAATGAGAATTGAGAAATTGAGCAAATTTATAAGCTGTAGACTATAATAAAGATAATATAACACTAGAGCAGTAGCTAGCTATTCATCAGTTCATTGTCTCTCTTATCAATCAAAAAGCAAAGGGATAGGAATTGATGTATCTTGATAGCAGGATATAAAGCTGAGTTCTTTCTAATTTTCATTCTAAAAAATATGACAGAAGTAGGACACAAACAGAATCCTAATCAATTAACTCGACTACAGTTTTAAATATGCAGGCAAGTTTTACCAATCCAGACCTTCAAACTAAAATTGCAAAACATTGGGTCTTTTCTTAGTCTTTCTTTTATGTCATCCATCAATCAATTGGGTAGCTCATATTCAGGTAGAGTGAACTAGTCAATCAATTAGTTCTAACACTGCAGCTAATAAACAAAAGAAGAAAGAATCATCACATGTAAACCAACCAAAGATACAAGTACGAAGCCTTGGAATAGAAAAGACAAGCTGATGAATAAGAGCTTGACAAGATTCTCTCTAAAAGATAAAACTACATGTATGGGCCTTGATTAAGAGTGTTCTAGCAGAAGTCATTTTAGTCCACACGATATCTAAATAAACTTGAAGTATTCGAATCAAGAGTTTCTCCAAATATCTCTATCTACGTTGGCAGCCAAAGAAGAATTTTATCTACTTCCAGCATCAAATAGAAGAATAGATACACCATTAATTTGGCACCAAAAATAATAAAGTGCACCAGAAAAAAAAGACCAAGAGGAGTTCCAGAAAGCTCCAGTTAAATCTAATAGTATAAAGATTGTGGAAAGAAAGAAAATTTCACGAAAAAGATGAGGGATAGAAAGAAAATTTCATGAAAAAGATGAGGGATTTTCAAAATCAACCAAGTCAACAGACAATTCCAGCTTTAAGAATGAAAGTATCCATAGTGGATGGCTTCTTTATCTTTCTAGAAATTGAAAGGAAACAAGTACTTGCCTCGAGGATGAAGCAACCCGTTGCCGTCGACCATCAATACCTATCAAAGTAACCAAATTAAAGGGTCTCAATATCCGTTGGTCGAGAATTAGATTTTGGGAAAAGAAGGATTTATGGTTGACAGTGTTCTTAAATGCATTAAAACTATCACAGCCAAAACCAATACATGTATCAAAAAATAAAATAATCATGGCCCTCCAGCTCCCCATATTGAGAAGTTGGGAGAGTCAAATAGAGTCGTCTTGTGAGTCCCTTATTTCTTTTGGGTATATATCTCACGTAACTAACCAAATAATTTCCTTACCAAACTTACACATTGTAACTCAAATAAAAGCACTTATTTACATCATGAGTCAGCCATGTGCAGTTAGCATTTTTACCAGATAAAAGAAATATAGCTAATACTAATATGGGATAAGTCATCACCTGTGGATAGAATGGAAGTGATCTGTTCACTTTCTGCAGAAGTTCTAGAAGAACGGGAGCCTGAAAATATATGACCATGCAGATTATACAACAATATCAAGAAATTGTCAGGTAAATGGCAAAAATTTTCCACCAAAATATTCCTTCACATAAAGAAGTAAGATCTAGAACATGCCTAAGAGATCTTCTAAGTGAAAATTATTGTGCTAAACAGAGAACGTAAAATGAAAAAGCTGTTCATGTTCTCATGATAACTGGAGACCAGAGCCTCTAGCTTTTGTAAAAACTGGAAGAATAATACTCAGGAGTAAAGATGAAAATAGTGTGTGAATAATATGTAGGACGTATATGACAGTGGATATGGCAGCAGCTGAGCAGAGAAATCTGAATTACAATTTTGGGCTGCATACCATGCTTAACAAACTCGTATATTACCTACAAGAGTAGTGCTATTTATGGTGATGATCACCATCCTTAGGTGGCATTAAATAACAAGTCCACTTAAATGCATCACATGTCCCCACCTTTTATTTGACTAATCATTTAATGCCACTGCACACATAGGATGGTGAACATCACTCATGGTGATGAATAGCATTATTCTACCTAAAAACCTGAAAAATTTAATAATCAAGAAACAAAATAAGAATAGTATAAGAAAAAAAAAATCTTCTAAGGCGCAAGCCAGGGATGCAGATTTGAGCTTAAATGTTGTATTTCTCCTATAATATCAAGTATCATACATCATACAAACTCAAGAAGCTGTATTTTTATCCCGTACTCCTATACTTGAGATAACGTACTCATCTAATTGGGAGAAAAGCTAACTTTTATTATGTCGACTATCAAAGCTAATGAATAGATATTCTCTGCATGAAGCAGGTGGAATATCATGAGATCCTGAGCTAAGTAAAACATCAAAAGATCAATTTTATTTCCAAAAGTGATAGGATCCTTCCGTATGTTGCCAATAAAGTCTCCTACGAGAAATGTAAAACAATCTAAATATATTTCTTTTTGAAATTCATGCATCCTGGATTCCCTAAAAAAAAAAAAAAAAGAAGCTAAAATACAAAAATTTCATGAGCGTTACCTCTCTGAATGCCAGGAAACCGGGAACATATGGGATATGCAGCTCAACAATTGAAGAATCTTCATACACAGTTTGCAGAGTATTTAGGTTGAAAACCACAACAGTGGCGCACGCAATTGATGGGTCGGTTTTTGAGAAGCTAAGGTCAACTCCACCCACATACTTGAGAATGTCACCATCCGTCTCTAAATTTTCTGATTTTTCTTCAAGATCTTGAATTTCTTTCGCAGGTATTTTCGAATTGAAGTCATCTTCTGTCTTCAGCCTATTCTTAAGTGAATCTTGGATCCTTAATCAAGCATCACGATTAGGTTTTGATTTTAAAATAAATGTAACCGCAAGCAAGATAAGGATTGAAACTTCATGGACTTACTGAATCCATTTGTTCTGAAGTTCAGGAGACCAGTGAGTTTCCGAAGAAGTCGATTCACTTTCCATTGAACACTTGTATGAAGATTTTCCAGCTTCAACCTTCGAATGAAAAGAGAAAAAGCAAAGGGTTATAAAATGGGTAAGTCTTCGGAGCCTGAATAACACCCCGCTGACATTTTCTTTGAACGCCACCACTTTCACTCAATTTTTTTGGGATGATTTTGCCCTGCAAAATTTTGCGTAAATTAGTCTGGAAGTCCCCAACCTTTTGTAAGTTTGAGGTTGTGCTGGCAAATGGCAATAATCTCCCGTATTCACAGAAGGTCCCCAACCTTTGTAAAATGTATCAATTTAGTCTATATTTTCTTTTTTCAACCCGTGAAATCCCCAACCTTTTGAAAACAAGCATGAAAGGTCCCTTTTAATATTTTCCATCCAATTTCACCATTAAATCCATAAAAAAAGGACATTTCTACCATTGACCTTAGATAAAGAACATAAAATAGAAAAAGAAAATAAAAGTAAAAGGCTACTTAAATAATAAGAAAGAAATTTTTATCTCTTTCACCCAGTGACCCAGCCGCTATCACTGCTAGCACATTCAATACTTCAATTTTTAGGAATAAATTACAAACAAAAGCTTACTACCATAGAAGTGGAAAATTGAAGTAACAAAAGTGTTAACAGTAATGGTTGATTCAGTGTGTGAATGAGATAAAAATTCTTTCTTATTATTTAAATAATATTTTGTTTTTTTTTTCTTTTTTAGTTTCTATTTTATTTTCCTTATCTAAAGTCAAGAGTAAAAATGTCCCTTTTTTATGAACTTAATGGTAAAATTGGATGGAAAATGTTAAAAGAGACCTTTCATGTTAGTTTTCAAAAGGTTGGGAGGATTTCACAGGCTGAAAAAATAGGGATGAAATTGATATATTTTTCAAAGGTTAGGGACCTTTTGTGAAATTTACCCAACTGTATACCAAAATAAAGATATATAATTACTAGAATAACACTTTTTCACAAAATCACAAAAATAGCAAATTTTTGTTGCAAAAAGTCCAAACCTACTTTCTTCTACCATACACCATCGACACCCTCGACCACTGGAGTGACCAACCCTGCTTTATCTCCAACATCACCAACCCCTTTTTTCTTCTTAGATTTTGGTATTACAAATAACAGCGCCTTGGGAGCGGTGGTGCTGCAATGCATCATCGTGATCCGCCCCACCCCATGGAATTGCAATTTGTAGCAGCAAAATTGTACATTGACATGAACAAGGAGACAGGGAAAAGTAGTGGAGAAGAGGAGAAGAATACGAATATGATGATGAGGGGAGAGGCCATTGCCAGTTATGCGAGCTTAATGGAAGATGAAGATGGAGAGGGAAATGGGAGATACAAGATAGGCTGATTGGACGGCGGAGTGAACTGGGGCATTTTTGATAATATACCTAAAAGTCTTTCCATATTTGTAATTTATGAAACAAAGAGGTAAAACTAAAGATTATACTTGTTTTCTGCCATTTTTGCAAGTTTCTCTACATGATATGACCACCACCCACAAGTAACAACAAAAAGTAACATGTTGCTTGTGACATCAATATAGGAGATTCAACTATCGCATATCATCATAATTCTAACAATCTTGAAGTTAAAAAAGTTCGACAAATTTTTATAGTTAAAGATGTTTGACCTTCCAGACACATATTGAGTGGATGTCCATTACCATACGACATCTAAATAGTCCAATGTTAACATATATATTAAATGAAATATATATATATATAGAGGGTCAAACGCATAAAAGAACCAAACTCCAAAAGGCAAGTTTATTGCTTGATTAAAAGCACATTCTGAAGACACACACACAAAGTAGGTATATTAATCATATGTGATGATTTGAACGATCAGCCAACGTTATCTCAAGCTTGATGAGATTTTCAGCTAAATTTGAGGTTTAATTTGTCAAGGATGCGCCTCTTTACTTTCTATATGAAATCATCACTTGGCCTCGTTAATTCTTGTACCAATTTTTGGAGTCGATAGATGATAAAATCCATCACTTCCAAATTAACCCTAAGCATGGATTTTAATTTTAAAAATGTGAATTATAGGTTATGTTCTACTATGTGTATTCTGTATTATTGGCGTATTAAAAGTTCGTGTTCAAGTTCCCCGCCCAAGGTAAGAAGACGAAGAATCACAAGCAATTGAAGATATTCAAAATAAGAATTTCCAACCTAACAGACCTCATTATAGTTCGCTTCCAAGTTTTTGTTTTTGAAATTAACGATCTTTTTTTGGATTTAAAGTCATTTCATTTCATTGAATTAGATTAGATGTCAAAAAATTCATAATTAAGAAATTTTTGATTAGTTTTCTCTTTGTACAAACCTTCTATATATATACACACACAGGGAGTTCTACTCTAATTAGAACTGTATATATAATTTTTACTATAAAAAAAAAAAAAGAGAGATGTTTATATGAGGAATAATTAGAACGAGTGATTCGAACAAATGTTGCAGTTGTTAGATTCTCACCTTCCAGGCGAGAGGTTCTAGGTTCGAATCACAGATGTCTCTCTCATATACCCTTTGTATCCAAAAGGAATAATTAGAATGACATAATAAACAAGAAAAAATTAATGTAGAATTTAAAAGAAAAACGCGTATGTTGCCAACAAGCCTATGCAGTCGCATAGTGCAGACATGGTGCAACCCTTGGGATGATGCGTATATTGCTGCCGAAACGGTCTACATGCGTACGACCGTGTTGTACAAACAAGATGTGGCTGCATAGGTATTATATTTTCGCAACCATCTAGAAATTCTCACCAGTTAACTTTTGCGATATCTTCACACACTAGACACTTTTTTTCTTTTTACACGAATTAATGAGTATCTAATCTCGGATACCAAGTAATTAAGACTGCAATTATAATAAACATCATAACAAATAAAATTTTATAACGGACTCACGTCTCTTTATAATCCAATTCAAAGTTTACTCTTTCCAACATACAGAACACGTCCAAAACTCTACCACCGAAAAGATACATGTAACGATCTGATTAAACACTTGCAATTAATTAGACCCTTTAATTTATTGTGAAGTGTAGAACAAGTAGACTACCACACACAAATTAATTAGACTCATTAAATTAAATATAAAAATCTCAGTACAAATAATTATTGTTCATGCTTCTAGACAGACAAAGTCGTGTACTAATTGAAAAAGGCCTCCCAACTAACGCATAGAGTCGTCGTCGGTAAAGTCTTCGTTATATAACAACAATTTTTATGCAATTGGATAATATTCAGACAGTGTACGTACGTACATTAATGTGTTCTTGAAGATATATATTCGGATAATAATAATTTTTGTATTTGATTAAGTTAATGTTTAACCAAAGATGCACGAAATTTTAGTTTAATGTGTAGTTGAGGATAACCGGATTAATTAATATAATAATACGGTATCTATTTAAGCATGCATGATTTGATCATACTTTCTTCTTTGATTGCTCTCATATGTATATGTTGACAAGTCGGAAACGGAAAGGCGACTTGACACGTCAATCATCATGATAATATGATACGACGTTATTATACTTAAAAAATACTACAAATGTTTCATAGAAATTTACCATCTAGTTGAAGCCCGCAACATATTAACATACTTCCCATAAGGTTCTTTAACAGTATTGAGAATACTTGAAAGACAAATTATTATTGTGAAATTTTCCTAAATATATACTTCTATAATTTAACAGTATTGAGAATAATATCAGAAAGACAAATAATTATTATGTGTGCACGAATGTTTCCCTAAAAAAAATATTATTAACTGTCTTCATATATATATATATATATATATATATAATAATTAGTGTCAAAAAAGTGAATATGATGAATAAGGGGATTAAATTACAGTGAAGTGTAGGACAAGTAGGCTACAAGTCTGTGGTCATCTTCAAGGCAAAAGATTGTCCTTTTTTATTTTTCATTTTTCATTTTTTTGTGTCTCTTTCCCTGTGTTGATGTGCGCAAATGGAACTCGCAGTTAAATTGAATTCTATCTGCTTTGAAGGTTTTCATAGATTAACCTTGAATTCATATGGTTTTCATGAAGAATAGAGGACTTAAATTAATCTTCTAAGTTTTTACTACAAACAAAGCTTTCTATTGGATGACCAAAATTTCCACAACAAAATTTCCCAAAGAGGGTTTTCGTTCAAACTGTAACGCACCATATTTACAAGAGAATAGAGACTTGCCATTACAAATTAAATTGGAGTTCTTGTAAACCCTAAACGTAACACGTTGGGGTTATGTACACAATCATGTATGTCATGACGGGATGTATAATTATCTCGTACGCATAAAAATATTTTATAGACCAACATAATATTAACCAATATATAACTCGCCAAAAATATTTTCATAATCAATACAATTGATTGCACCAGTTAAATTAATTGCATATTTCTCAAAAATTAAGTTTCCATGGCCACTAGTATAAATATACATGCAAGAATCATCGCCTTGAAGTTAACCTGAACTATTCCCTTAATTACATATGTACATCATACTTTTCTCTAAACACACAATTAACTTGTTTGATAGCATTTTGCTCTCCCTTTCTCATACATCACAGATGCATACAGGCAATGGAACCGTAAGCAGTCAAATGATAAACACAACAATTTTGCCAATTGACTACTTAACTGTGCAAAAGGCGGCATTATACGTAACACTAAAGGAATCATCACGGCAAGGCATGGAGGATAGGTCAAAGGCATCACATCATAAAAATTAGTTTCTGATGGAATGAAAAAGACATGATGATAGAATCGTTATATTTCCTATGCAAGTTGAGGGTCATAAGAAATTGAGACTCATTTTGCCGATATTGATATTTGAAGTATTAGACAAGTTATAAAGAAAATTTTGATAAAGATGGATAGCTACAAATCTTGTGATTGACAGTTCTTCATGATCATCAAAAGCTCCTTTTCTAGTAACAAAAAATTCATGATTAATTGTTGCAAGAATATAACGGCTCCACTACTGATAAGAAATCACTAAAATACAAATTAATATGAACCCTAGAAATGCAGCAAAATCCACTATATATAAAGTGGATTTTAAAAAGAATTAGTTATTTAACACCTCATGAAAAAACAACCTTAGCTAATTAATTTGGATGTTCTTGATTTTAGTTAATCTCTTTTACAATTATGGAACTTCTGTGGCAAGAGATTTGCTGTCTTAAACATGTGCACATGTAATTAACTAATTAACTGGAACTTACAGACAACAAAATAAGTTCTAATCTTAACAAATTCGAAGTAGATTTTGCCGAAAAAGAGCTGATTATGGTCGAGACCTACAGCCTGGACAGTTTAGCTCGAGAATATGATGAAGAAAAAAGCTCTTTAGCTAAATATTTGTGTGTGTGTGTGTAGGCATGTTTTTTAAGTTTAATTATGTTTTTATTAAGAGTGATAATTTATAAAGGTTGGCTAATTAGGTGATGAATAAATAAAATTATCTGCTTCGACCTGTGAAACATGATTCTATGTATTGATCAATCTGTTTAGGGATCAAGACAAATAACCTCAATCAAGAACTAACATGATTTTTTAATTACCTTTTCCCCAAAGAAAAAAAAAATTGACGAATTATATATGCGCACTTTGAAAAATTATTTTCACGTCATGTTAAGAAGTCTCTAAAATGGATCAGTAGAAGGTCGGGGACCTACTTGCTCTATTAATTCAATGAGTCGAGAACCGTCAAACCCCAAAGTCACACAGCTCGAAAACCAATAACATTCTTTGGTATGAACACACGACGCGGGCTGTGGTTGTCCAATATCTAGCTCTGTGATTTTGTCTTATTTGTTGACATGACCTAATTACTAGGGTTTCCAATTACAAGTTAAACAATATGGTTGGGGTTCGCTGTATAAAAATTATAATTTTAAGTTACCAACATGCATGTTCAAAACTTTGCTTCATGTTATCTATAAAAAGCCATATTCTTTCCTCCCGGAAAAACGAAAAAGAAAAAAAAAAGCCCTATATATTCTGCTCATGACTAGGTGGATTCATTAATTTATTATTATCATTTTTTCAAGTGAGACACTGCTAGGTGAATTTTAGACTTTATATTTAATTTGTAGTATCCAGATTTAAATTATACATACAAAAACACGACCAAGACATAATTGTCTTACCTTCAAAGCAGAACATACATCAGACTACCTATCAATAGCTCGAGTTACGGACTCTTAAGCAACATCCAAAATATTCATAGGATCCAAAAATAATGTTTCCCTATATATATATATATGTATATATATATATATTCCCACAGAATATACAAATATATTTAATTTAGGTAGTACTTTTAGCTAAAAATTTCATTTTCATATCCATCAAAAAGAAAATGAAATTGATCATTTGCAGGAACTACTATTTGAGTTAAAATAAAAATTGCTTTTCTAGAGAGCAAGTTTAGCATACAAAGTAAGATCTTTATATTGTTTTTGAACAATATAATTAAATCAAATCTTCATGGAACGTAAACTTATAACCCTTTTTTAGAAGCAACCTTGACATAGTTAACAACTTATGAATTACTTACTATGATAGACCAAGGGTGATGATAGCTCAAGTGGTAAAGACTAGCCCTTGTCAGGATGAGATCTTGAGTTTGAGTCTATGACTTCTCCGAAGTTCCCCCAATTGTATAAAAAAAAAGTACTTACTGTGATGTATATCAAAAATATCAAAAAACGTTAAGTTTCTCTAGAACTAATAGTATAGTTTCCATGTGGGTAATGCAGTAATTGCACAATAACAATAGTTTCTTGAAGGACTTGTCGATATATATACAACCCTAACTTCCAGGCAATGGTCAAGAACCTTGTAGTTTAAGACCCATAGTTGGTGAGAGTTTCAAATTTACATTTATCCTCCTTTCCTTTCCTTCTCCCCATTTAAATTCCCAATTTGTTTCTCACATCAAGCAAACTCCATTTTCAATTCATCTCTTTTCGTATTTCGAAATTCATGTAAAATTTACCCACCAAAAAACCCTTTAATTAATCCTTCATGCACGTAACCAAAAAAATCTCTTTAGTTTCTCTTTTTATCCAGCTTGAATCTTTTCACATGATATCCAGTAGGTGGTAGAAAACTTTGTTTTTCTTAATTCCCATTCATTTTCAGCAGAATATTTGAGAACCTTATTAGGGTTTTTTTTTCCCTAAATACTTTTTCGAAATTCTTAGAGTGTTTTTGCTAAGACAAGAATTAAAACGATCAGGTGATTTAATTAGTAGCAAGCAATGGAAGGATCAGGCGAAATAAAAGAGGAAACTATGCCACCGGGGTTTCGGTTTCATCCCACTGATGAAGAACTCATCACATATTATCTGGTAAATAAGATCTCAGATGCAAATTTTACAGGAAAAGCTATTGGCGATGTCGATCTCAACAAGTGTGAGCCGTGGGATCTCCCAGGTATATATATATGCTTTATGACTTGAAATCTTGCTTCTATTGAAGCTTAATTTTCATATTTATTCACATAAATCTGTATGAAATTTGTTGAGTACATAGCTAGGGTTACATGCATAAAGTTAGGGTTCCGTTAAAGATGCTGAGATTGTTTAACTTTCTTGATGTTTCTTATGGACAGATCTTCTGTTATTCATACCGTAGATCATCGTTTTAAGAAGAGAAAGATTGAGGGGAAAATGCTATTTATTCGCATAAATATGTGATTTTCATCTAATTATTATTTATGCTGCTTAATTACTTTGATAAACAGCATTATTATACCATTATTTTAACAAGGAAAACAATAACTTGTGATCCCTAATTAATTGTACTAAGGTTTTCCAATCAAATTTACTTTTTTTCCTGAAACTTTAGATATTCAATAACATAGTCATTTCTTGTGGTATTGATTTGGCTAAAATTAAAATTTCTCAACAAACTCAAAGAATTCTCTTATCTAGCTAGAACCCAGCTTGAGATCAATTTCTTCTTTTTTTCTGTATTTTCTTGGGGAATAGGGAAGGCAAAGATGGGAGAAAAAGAGTGGTACTTTTTCAGCCTCCGTGATCGGAAATATCCAACTGGAGTGAGAACTAATCGCGCCACCAACACCGGATACTGGAAGACCACTGGAAAAGACAAGGAGATCTTCAACAGTAACACCTCGGAATTAGTGGGGATGAAGAAAACTTTAGTGTTTTACAAAGGAAGAGCACCTAGGGGAGAGAAATCCAACTGGGTTATGCATGAATATCGTATTCATTCGAAATCTGCGTATAGAACCAGCAAGGTAAACTTGTTTTAATTTCTTGCCTAACAAATCTTTTGGGTTCAATTGTTTCCATTAATGGAGATTATTTAAATATTAAAAACTATTGGTAAATAGATATGATTTCTTGTTCTGCTTGTTTTAATAAAGCTTGACCTAATTTTTTTTGTTCTTTTTCTTCTCCCTCCAGCAAGATGAATGGGTGGTATGCCGTGTGTTCCAGAAAAGTGCTGCAGGGAAAAAGTACCCTTCAAACCATTCAAGAGCTGTGAATCCCTATGCTAATTATAATAATCTTGATTTAAGCCAAATTCCCATGTCCACACAAATGGTGCAGCCTGATAATTTCCAGTTTCCGCTAGGACGGAACTATATGAGTATGACACCAGCCGAACTACAAGAGTTCAATAAAGCTTTTAGATCAGGTGGCTCAACTAGTGCCAACATGTCAATCCTACCTCACCCAGGAAACTACGGTGTGGTTGGCGGCAGCGGGGCAGGAGGAGAAGCCGGCATTTTCACCATCTCCGGCTTGCATCTAAACCTCGGCAGCGGTGGCGGCGCTTCCCTGGCCCAGCCGCCGATCATGAGGGCACCGCAACAGCCACAACCGGCTATGAATCCACAAGATGTAACCTCAGCCATGTTGACTGATGGTGGAGGTTATGGAGGGGACATGAATAATGCAAATGCAATGAATAACAGGTTTATGACCATGGATAGTTGTGCTGATATAGATAACTACTGGGCTACCTATTAGTTTTTATGGAGTAGATTTGGGGATCAGATCTTATATGTGGAGACTCAATTGTACGATAAGATCTAAGTACGTAGGGAGAATTTGAACTAGTTTTTGCTTCGCTACTACTGGATGCTGCTTTTGAATATTGTTCATGCAGTCACTGGATATGTTGAAGCTACAATTTTAGTGGCTGCTGTTTGCTAGACTGAATTTTATTAGCTGTATCGATCGAATTACTATGTTTTCATGGAGATCTAGTCTAGTGTTATTATCAAACAGGTTGTTTAGATGTTGTCTTCTACCTATTAACTTTGCACTCCATTAGAGAGCATTTGATGAGGCTCGAGTGTCTAATGAGGTAGAAGAGGCACTTGTATACATGAAACAATTTGATTGTTGGTGTTCGAAGATGTGGGCTTAACTTTTGCATGGAATAATGTTATTTATCTAGACTCGAGACCCATTGTCATTTTTTTATTGGTCTTTGAATAAATTAATGCTCTCATGTATTTATACATCTCCACATATTCCTCAATGTAATACTGTCAACTAGACTGGAGAGATAAATAACATTACTCTTTTGCATGTGGGGTCTGTTTTTAGGCCATGACCCGAATTTTTGAGGCAACTCGACTAGACAAATTGAACTAGTTGTTTTGCCATGAATGATATTGGATTTTTACCAAATGATGTTGCGTTTTTTAGTTATGAGTCATTTATTTACTTTACTGGCCAACTCATTTATTTGCTCAAACGGGCCAACTCATTTCAAGTTAGCCCGTTTGAGCAGTTTATTTATTCTTGTTTTAGTCAGTACTTACCATATAGATATATAGGACCGTCTATCAAAGTCTTTCTCTATTATAGGGTTCATGGTTACTGTTGAATAAGAAAAGGAGAGTTCTTTTCTCAAGTTGAATCGATAACCTCGTGAGAGTTGTTAAATGTGTTGGAAATATAGGCATTTTAGACATAACTTTGAGTATTATCTGATTCCTAATGTTGAGATATGAATTAGGATTTGTGTTCTCCTTGTCAAGATCTTCGAAATCATATATTCATTTATCCAAAATGATAGTTGGGTGAATGAGAAATTGAGTATCAAAATTTGTCTTAAGAAATGGGTTTAAGTAGGGGAGATATTCTCACATTGGAAAAGTAGTAATCGAATGACTTAGTTAAATACGTTTATATATTTGCAATATCCAAATTGTGTAGCTGATAGACTTTCTATTGCGTGTTCGCCCTCATAGGGTTCAAATCACATATTAGAAATACATTTCGGACAATTAAACTTGTGCAGTTGTGTGCGAGCGTGACCTGCGTACACAAATACTGGACTTGAAATGGGCGCCTAATCTAATTGAGTTTTGTTAAAATAAGCTACGAAATTTTAACACTTAAACCATATGCTGGAATGTGAAGAGTTGTAACTGGTGTGATTGTTGATGTTCCTACCATTCAACTCCAATAAATTCACATTTAACTTTTGATATGCTTTGTTTTGCCTTTTGGCCTATACGAATTCTCCACAATTTTCATTTTTAAAACCTCTCCAATAAATTCACATTTAACTTTTGATATGCTTTGTTTTGCCTTTTGGCCTATACGAATTCTCCACAATTTTCATTTTTCAAACCTCCTTCGCGTTATACAATTCAAGCGCTGTTTTGGTTCGCCTATGTAGGAATTTCATAGCTCTATTCCAGCGTTGTTCTTCTAGGTCTTGACCGTTGTATCATAGGAAATAAACGTCCAGCGTATTGGAGACGAATCTGTTTTAAGGACACTGTGTCAAACACAAGCCTTGGTTTATTGTTTCTTGCACTACCGGTTTCTGGTTTCTTTCTGTTTCTTACTACGGTTTCTGTTTTTCCTTCTGTTTCTTACAATGGTTTCTATTTTCTTTCTGTTTCTTACTGCAGTTTCTGCTTCCTGTTATTTCTTAACTTGTACTATAGATTTTTCTAACAAACTGTAAATGCGCCGACATTAGCTTTCATGCACTCATAATCAAGTGGTAGATGGAGTGTTGAGAGTATTTATTGTTATGTGTTATTTGGTTGAGACTAAAAATTCAAGTATTATTACAGAGAATGTAAATAAATAGAAGCCTCCCAGAGATTGCTCAATCAGTAAGAAAAGACTCTGTGATCCCTGCACGCAAGTCATCTTGGAAGAAACTGAAATAACACTTGTAGAGACCCATTCCAAAAGGGATGAGAACTCTCTTTTTAACTGAAAGTGGAACAGGAATAAATATAAGTCACTATAGAACAAAAAGTTTTTAATGCCATGGGTTAATTACTACCGCTATAGTCCCAGCTTACGGTGTGACGAAATGAGGGGACGTCGCAGAAGAGGAGCCCTGGGTGGACATTTATACACAAGATACATCAAAAAGAGTAGTTCTATTTATCTAGACTGGATATACCAAAAAGATTAGTCCTATGTATCTCGTCTCCAGTCTAGTTGGTATTTTTACATTTGAGGATAGGTAGATAATCATAAATACATAAAGATACTAGTATCCGCACTCGTGCGATGCACGGGTAGATATATCGAAAAAATTTTAAAGATAAAAGAGATGAATCCCTTTCCAAAACCTCACAGAGGTTTTGTAACAAAACATCACATCCTGTGTGGTGTGTATAGATGCATACCAAGCGTAAAATACGCATGACATTCATAAAATACACGTAGCATACATCTATACCCACCACACCGGAAGCCTTTTTACAAAACCTCCGATAGTTTTTTGAAAATTTTTTTAAAAGAGGTATAATTATGGAAATTATTTACATGTGTGATAAACTTGAAAAGCCATGAATAATTATCACCTTACTAAATAAGATGTCAAAAATGCACTAATAATCAATCAAATTAGAATACAAAAATGCACTAATAATCAATCATCATCCACTGAACTTCTTATACAAAATGGTTTGTCATATGTAATATGGGACGATACTTTGATACTTGATGAATACAAAATTTGAAAATTAATGTGTGTATGTGTGTGTGAAATAAATTAATATGCTGCATTCTATAATCTGATTTCTCTAATGAAAAATGATGAATACATATTATGGCATTGAGTTATGCAATTAATTAGATCACTGTCAAAAAACAACTATAAATTAAAGTGCAGACAAGGAAACCGAGTAGAAGATAATTCAAATAGGGATTATTAACTCTAGGATAATTTTCACATATACTCATTCATAATCCTGGAAAAAAAAGAATAATGATATTAAAAATTTGGGAAACCTACCAAAAATTAGGAACTCGGTCGAAATTAAAATAAATAAAATAGAAGAACATAACGTTTATAACAATGATGAATGCAGGTTATAAGGGAATTGTATATGTACACAAGAATCACTTCCAATTAGGTCACCTAAATGAATAGAACCAGAAACATATTCAAGTGCATAATTAGAATGGTAATGGGACTCTTAAAAATGGAAGTAACAGGTGCACTTGACGGTCAAGATTGTAGATATGGTAGGCTGATCTGTAGGTGATTTGATGAGATAGGGAAAGTCGTAGAAAATATGATTTCTAGTTGTTCACGGAAGAGGAGGTGCACGCGTATATCGAGAAAAAGTAACCAAAATTAAAATGTATTTTCAACGAAAAATGTAAAACAAATAAATAAATAAAAACTGTATAACAAGTGATGCATACGTGACATCAGCGGGACATTTAGGCCAGAAAACACCCTTAAACTACTCTTGATTTAGGAATACTAGTATATGCAATGCACAGGGTAGACAATACGTGAAGATCTTACCAGTAAGAAGTAGAAATACTAATAAGCATCATGTGTACATTTCAATGCAAATTGTGAAGGTGAATCTACGCAATGATCGAGCAGAGTGAAAGTATCTAAAATTATACTTATCAAAATAGTACAAATCACACAAATTAAGATAGGAATTACTTAACAATACAATATAACTAATCAATTTACAATGTACAACTGCCTGAAATCCTTTGTTTTCATCCATCAATTTGTGTCCACAATTTTGTTTGTACTTCATAACATGAGTTGATATAGTCACACTTGATAGAAGTAAATGTGCAAATAAAACAATTATAAAATATGTGATGATATAAATGTGTTTCTCTATAATGTGCAAAATAATAATAATAATTAATGATACAAACTATATAAGACTATTGCTAACTATGAACCTATCTATTATGCAGTAACAATGTTTTTGCATTTAACACTCTCTAATAGACACCAACATATTCAGAGAAGTAGAAAAAATTTATATGGCATGAAAAAATTTATACAGATAATTACACTCAATGTAAGCATGGACGTTACATAAGATTATTAAACACATCAACTATAAAATTAATTAGAATGTAAAAACAAAAATTAAAAAACAATGACTTCAATCAAAGATAGAACATATTGTTAAATATCAAATTTGATTGACTACCATAATATTATGCATATCAAAATCAATAAGAAATGATAAAACACACCATGTAAGTTTATGATCATAAAACACAACAAATAATATACCCAAAATGATAAGATAATAATCAAGCTAGAACATCAACAAAATAAAACTGAAAAGCTAAAAAAGAAAAGAAAAGAAAAGAATCTTGCTAGAGACAAACTTCACATCTGTCTTTATGCTGAAACTATATAGCAATTTAAAGAAATCCAACCAGCAGTGCTTGGCCCAAGGGCTAAAGCCATTGTTCTATATGAATTGCATGATATAATCTAGTCAATTAATCTTCTTTCACAAAAGGCCTAGAAAAAAATTTGCTAGAATAAGAAAATTAACAGAGTGCATATAAAATTGACCGTTCAACCACCAAACTGTTAAGATCAATCAAAAAAACATGAAGGTTAAGTTATTATCAAACTATAGACAAATCACATAGCTAAGAAAAAAAGAACTTTTATCATCCGCTCTCATATGTTCCCTATCATCCTCTCTATTAATGTGTCATTCAAAGAATAGCATGAATTTTTTAATTTAATCTATCAACATTTCAATAGAGAAACCATTAATCTTCAACTGCATGCATGATAATATAATATAAATTACTAAATGGTAATTTAATAGACTACATCAGTTAAAGTTTCAAAAAAATAAATATATATATATATATATAATAGTCACTTGCACGTAGTCATACTTCTGACATCACATAGAAGGTCTTCATTCATATAGTCTTCATCCAATTTTAGAGCAGCCTATATAATTGATAAGAAATAGATAAATTTATTTGAAAACATATGTATCATGCGAAGGGAGCTTTAGATGAGAAAAAGGAACGATAATTTATTAATTAATATTTGATTTGAGTAAAAGGGATTGCAATTATCGAAATGGAAAGTGATGCATGGGAAGAACAATATTTTAGAATATAATTAACATATGGGAAGTTAAACAATGAATGCGCAACATTTGTACATCTGTTGCCCATGTTTACAAATTATTTCTATTTAAAAATAGAATATGGTCAAACTATTCACGTCCACATATTTGAAGTGGCCAGCTTATACTACAAATATCATTATTACAAAATATATTTCTACTTTAAAAAAAAAAATTTGTGAACATTTACAACTTAAACATATACATCAATTGCTTCAATGGATGGCATCATTTTCTTATTTAGCTGGGCACCGGAAAAATGAATGTTAGTGATCAAATGGGTTTGACATCCTATTTTAGTTAAACACTTGTGCGATGCAAAGAAATAAAATATTGATCACATATATTACTTTTAAAACAGTAAAATGCCGCAAAACATCAAGAACATATAATAATATTTTTTGTAAAGATCATAATAATTATTAAAATCTACAATCAATTACAAATTTTGAAAAAATTCGTTAAATAAAAAATTTCCCTTTAAAATTTTTCGATGCTATATATAGTAACTACATATCAACGTACGAAATTAGCGTAAATCACCGGTTGAAGAAGCTAGATGTGTTCACACAAAAATTGAGATTTTTTCCTTCTAATACCATATTATTATTAACATAAATAAATTCCAAAATAAGGGAAAACATGATGGAGAAAAACTAATATAATCAATTTTCTTAATAAGTAGAAATTTATCAAGTATCTGTATGGGCTCAATTTAAGGATAATAAAGGATAAAAACACATATTCTTTTTGTAAAGATCATAATTAATTAAATTCTGAAATCAATTAAAAATTTTGAAAACAAAATTGGTCTTTAAACATTTTTTGTGCTATATATGGTAAATACATATCAACGTAAAAAATTAATGGTAATCAAGGGTTGAAGAAGACATGTTCACACAAAAATTGAAATTTTTTTCTTCCAATACCATATTATTATTAACATAAAGAAATTTCAGAATAAGGGAAAACACGACGGAGAAAAACTAAAATAAGCAATTTCCTTAATAAGTATTAAATTTAGTTAAGTATTCATATGAACTCATTTTAAGGCTAATAAAGAATAAAAACGCATTTCTATTTTTGTTAATTAAGTACGAAATATAATAAAATTGACTGAAATAACCAAAATAGATACAGATGACATCATGTTGATATGGGTTTAAAAAAAAGACGGGAAATAAAAGGCTTCACTACTCTTTATTTAAGATAATATAGATAGATACCCTCATTCATTATCTAATGAGAAAATACCAACAAGACTAAAGAATAGATAAATAACATTATTCTATCAAAAAAACATATTCTATTTAAAAGCAAAAAATTTTGTGAACTAATCACCTCCGTCTCGTAAATGCCACCTACGCTACACAAATTCTCACCACTCAATATTCAAAAAATTATTTTATTTCAAAATAGAAATAGATTGAAAGGGGAGTATTTGCCAAAATAACAATGGTAGGGATAATCTAGAGATTTCAAATGTACCGCAGTGAACTGGAATTTTATCATTAGCTAATAAAGCTTCACACCTTTTGGATCTTTAATGATTGATTATGTCAGGATCATCAACATTCAAAATATTTTAGAAAATTAGAAAATTTGGTGAAATCTACAAAGCAAGCATGGTATGTCTCTGTCTAACAGCAGAGGTAAAAGAAAATTACACCAGACTGACGGATAATACACAAATTGCTAGGCTACTCACTCGAACTACATGTGGAAATATTCCAAACTAGAATCTTCTATTGCCATATTGTGCCTTCACAAATGAACTGGAATTTGCAAAAAGATTCACAGCAACAGCTGACTTCACAAAAGAGAGTTCTCAAGTGGAAAAAGATCAAATCCATCTGCAAAAACAACACGGGAAGAAGAAAGTGAGAAGCTGTTGAGACGTACCACGTAAGTTCAAAAATCTTTAAAAGATAAAATAAGTAAATCGAACACGCCAACACGGAAGATATGCCAGGAAGTTCGGCTTCTCTCGTGAGCTAAGGCAGAAGTATTCATTACTAATTGCTTGGAAAAATAAATCGCTCAGTCTCTTTCCCATAACCAAGGTAATGCCTAAAACAGCAGGTCTTGTTCGAAACAACTGAAATGGCTACATACATTCTTTGCTTTTT